>JABYPW010000246.1:0-31271 GCA_016880775.1 Phymatotrichopsis omnivora | reverse complement strand
GTGGGAAAAGATGTAGGAAGTGACCATTTCCCGGTCACAATCGAGCTTCACCTACAGGACACTGAGCAAGAAAAACTAGCACCAAACTGGAAGCTCTTCCCAGCTTACGACAAAGACAACATAGACCCAGTATATCACCAACTAAAGGGAATAGTAACGGAATGGGACCAGCAAGGAGACTTCCAACACTGGATCCAAAAAACAATACACCAGGTCGCGAAAGCACTATACGACGCAGTGCCAAAGAAAAACATCACAAAGTACTCAAAACCATGGTGGAACACCGAGATAGCAATCCAGCGCATGATGTTCAAACGAGAAGCCAGAAAATACAAAAGCGGTAAGACAACCAGAGAAAATCGGAACATGGCCCGAAATAAATACTTCCAGTTGATCCAAAGCGCCAAAGACCGATACTGGAACCAGTGGGTTGAAAACGCGAGTGACCACGACCTCTGGAATTACAAGTCGGTAAGAATGAAAACCTCACGGGACCACAAACCAGCAATTGCAGCAGGGACAGCGGAACAATACGAAGCGTAACTGATAAAACAACTTTTCCCTCCTAAACCGCAACCAGATCCGCCAAGACCGGTGTGGCACCCCGAAATGCCAGAAGTAATGGAAAGTGAAATCCAGGAGGCCCTCCGGAAAACCAGAAACACGGCCCCGGGAAAGGATGCTATCCCATACCCGGTCTGGAAACAGGTAGCAAAAGGAGCGCCACACATCATCAAAGGAATAGTAAACGAAATACTCGGCCACGGATACCACCCAGAGAACCTCAAGGAAGCCCTGGGAGTGCTCATACCAAAACTAGGAAAAGAAGACTATGGACCTGTCAAATCATACTGAGTCATAGCCCTACTCAACACGCTCTCCAAAATAGTTGAAAAAGTCGCCCACGACAGACTGTACGCACACGCAATACAAAACAAAATGATATCACCGTACCAGTATGGGGCCATCAAACAAAGAGGCACGGCAGACGCAGCAAACCGACTCTTCCACAAGGTAGACTGCCTCCAAAAAGCAGGATTTAAAGTGAGCACAGGCTTCTTCGATATCACATTAGCCTTCGACAACATGGAACAAGCCGAACTCAGGAAAAGACTCGAAGACGGAAACACCCCCACATACCTTACCAGCTGGATATTGTCATTCATGAGCAACAGGACCATGCAAATGGTCTTCCCAGGAGCAACAGAAACCTTACACCACGTCAGATCAGGAACCCTACAAGGATCGCCAATCTCCCCACTACTCTTCGTAATATACGTCGCCCCGCTGTACGATTGCAAAGAACCACAGAACAAAGGGTCCTTCATTGATGATTTTGCGGTCACAGTTTATTCCAGGAACAGAAAAGAAAATAGCGGCAAAATCAGAGAAGAATTCCAGAAGCTAGAAAAGAAAGCGAAACCGATGAAAATCAAATTCTCTGCCCCCAAAACTGACCTAATACACTGGGAAGTACACCACGAGAGCACACCAGAAGACGAGAAGAGACCAGTCGAAATAGGGGGAACGCAGATCACACCCAAAAGAATAGCTAGATACCTAGGGTATTTCGCGTCCACCAAACGAACCCCGCATGCACACTACGAAATCCGCATCGCCCACGCAATGAAACAGTTCGCGCTCATCAGAAGAGACAACACAAGGCACAAAGGACTTACCCCACACAACCGGAGGCGCCTAGTAATGGGAATGCTGATTCCGCAAATGACGTATGGGGCAACTGTCTTCGCCCCAGACCAAACGACCATAAAACTCCTAAATGCCCAGTTCAGAAAAATGGCAAGATGGGTAACCGGACACCTTCGCAATACAAACACGTTCTCAGTATTAGCCCAGGCGAAAATTCCCCCACCAGAAATATGGATCAAATATCTTAGGGAGAAGTACGTCCTGAGAATATCGACTATCACTGACCCAGAGCATCCAATCGCATCAATACTACCGGACTCGTACCCAGCTCTCGCGGCAAGAAACCCTGAGGACACCCACCGAGGTCGCTTGAAAAGAAGAACGGTCGGAAACAAAAAGAAAGGCCTGTATGTCCAAAAATGGAATGCCCCCAACATACACAAACCTGGAAGCTCCCCACCAGTCCACGTTGACAAGATCCTACGAAATATCCTCCCATATCTGGTAACCGGAATGCGATTCCATGGAATAATCAGAACCGGCGAGACCACCCCATCCCTATATCCGACAAAAGACCTGGAAGACAAGATCAAAGACAAGGTCATCGAACGATGGAAAACAACAACAGCTGAGAAATCAAAGGACGAAGAAGAAGTCTCGCTCGGCGAAAATCAAATCTTCAAATTACCGATCGAAATCGCAAGCCGAATATTCCAAATGAGATCTCGGAAGTCACATCTCTCTGCGCACACCTCATGGGGACGCAACGACCATCTCTGTACACATTGCCACCAATACTATAAAACCATCCAACACGCGATACTGGAGTGCCCGGCAAGGACAGAAGCGCGCGAAAAATACATACCTAGGCCCCGGGATCTGGAAACGATGTTCCGCTCCGAGGAAGAAACAAAACAGATAGCGACGTACATATCGAAAACAAAGACCGGGATACCAACAAGGACCCATGCGTACGAATACCATGTGGCCATACCTGTTCGATCTGTGCCTAATAGACCCCCATCTTGTACCCCATCCCCAGTACCGCCCAGCCCGTGTTCTACATGTGGGCCGTACAGAAGTTTTTTAGATTGGAAACCTCTCACGGAGGTAGCTCCGGTTGACGGATCAGCTACCCCCCCCTCTACTTTCCTTAGCCCCTCTAGTAGTTTGTCTGACGTATCGGATTTTCTTGCGGAGGATGTTGCCCCTTCTTACGATGATTTAGATTTGACTGTACGAACTCTTTTCCACTTATGTTAGTTTGTTTTCGCGCTACTTTTCTGTGTTTTTCAGAGGAGATGTTTTCTTATTACTTCATAGCTTTCCATAGCTGCACGAGGATGTTCTTTTGTAGATGGTCGCTTACGCGACCATAAAGAATAAAAATGAATTACCCCCCCCCCCCCTGGATGCTCATTTGTTAGGCTCCTTCGCACCTTCAAACTACCCCCTACATTTTAGTTCTCAGCTATTAGTACATATATCCCATCGTCAAACGTCGCAATGCCCCTACGGCGCTTGCAGTCGATACAACCCCCCCCCATTCCCCATTCTACCACCCCACAAATAGCAAAGGATGAAGCGGCTACCATGAAAGCGATGCTCTCCTCGTTTGAGTCATTAGGCATTTCCCCCACGATACGAGATGAACCTGGAATGGGAGATGTAGTCTCGATGCACACTGCCCCGCTCATGGGTGGCTCGTACATCAGATACAAAGACCTACAGTTCTACACGGACACACTGCCATCCCTCCTCACCTCTGTGAGCAAGATTCAAGAGGCAGTCACCACTATTGCTGCTGGCCAACAGTCCCTCGAAGCCTACTTTGACGAACTCGAAGCCATCACCACCTGCAATGCCACTGCCCCGGCCTCAGCTAAGGCAGGCCCCACGGAAGTCGACCTCGCCCTTTCTGATTCCATCAAAAAACTATGGTCAGAACCATCTAAAACTGGCAAGGCAGTGAAGAAGATCTCTTCTTCCCTTGCCTCCCCCACTCCCACTGTGCCACAAGTGGTGCCCCCCACTGCTGACACCACCTGGGCCCAGGTTGTGAAGAAAAACAAAGGCAAGGCCTTGGCTGTGCTGACCCCAACTGCTACTACTCCTCCCACCCCGAAGTATCCCACCAAGAGGGAGAGAGAGATCATCGTCAATCTCGAGGGAGAAATCCCTAAGTTCAACCCCATCACTATCTGGGACGCTGTTAATGCTACACTGGTTGACAAGAAAGCCCCCTCTGCATGACGAATCTGCTCTGTCCGAAAGGCTGGAGCTAACAACATCTTCTTCTCTGTTATGGAGAATACCACCGCCTAGCAAGTCCTCGCCTACAAGTTGACCGTCGAGGAGGCTGTTCACAAGTTCTTCCCCACCATCACTGGCCTATGCCGTAACTTCCTTCACAAGACGTACATAGTGCACAATGTGCCAACCCCTGTCCTTAACACCTCAGATGTTGAACACATGTCACTCATCTGAAAGGAAATCGAGACATTCAATCAAGGTGTTATCCTCGCCTAAACCCCTCCCTGGCTCACTTCGAAGGATAAGCTAGTCGGCAAGCCCATGTCCTTAATTGTCATCACCATTGTGGTGAATAATAACCACTACCACATCTCCCAAGGCCTAACCATTCTCAATAAGAATCGTTGGACTGACCCATACATTGCCTTCTCGAAGGCTACCCAATGCTCCTGCTGCTATTGCTTCAGACATCACCAACTGAAGTGCACGTTCTCCCCCTGCTGCCGCATCTGTGCTGGACCCCACGCCATCTTTGAGCACTTCTGTGTCAACACAGAGTGCAAATGCCATGGATGACAATACGAACATACAGTGCTTAAGTGCGCTAATTGCAATGCCACCTACCCCGCCAATGATCCCCTCTGCCCAGTCTATTTGCAAGCCTTGGCTAATAATAACAAGTGAGTAGAGAATATAAGTGCCGTGATGGAAGAGGGAATGGAGACTTAGGGCCCCTCAGTAGTTCATCTCTTCTTCTACTTTTGTTGTTCCCTTTGTGTAAAAGTTTTGTGAGTTTGGCTTGTGTTTTCTCCTTTGTCTATTCTCTTTCCTTTCTCTTTGGCTAGTGTTCCTTACTCTTACCTTGATCCCTTCTATTTGTTGTAAGGTTTGCCTCGCTGGAGATAGGAAAGGGGTTCCCTGGGCTTTTCTTTTTCCTGGTCACTTAAAGTCTCTCTGCTGTTTTGACGTACTGCGTGGTCACATTTATACCGGTCGCGTTTTCTTTTTTGAGTTTTACTTTCCCCCACTACTCTTTCCTTTCTACCCCATCTCTTCTTTAGTTTATTGCATATAGATAAGGAGGATTTGGGAACAAACCTGTATTTTATCTTGTAAACTGTAGGATGTGATACCGACCTTAGGTTGGCTATCTTCTACCTCTGTCATAGCTTGACATAGCTGCAAGCGGAGGTTCTTTAGACGACCCCTAATGTGGTCATAAAGATAAAAATAAAAATGAATCTTCCCCCCCTGGATGCTCATTTGTTAGGCTCCTTCGCACCTTCAAACTATCCCCTTTATTATTAGTTCTCAGTTATTAGTATTATCTTGTGTCGACAAACATCATGACAATGTCATGAAGTTCAAGGAAACCCTAACCCCCCCCTCTAAATTCCCCCCCTCAAGAAGCAAGGGACGAAGCTGCCACCATGAAAGTGATGTTCTCCTTATTCAAGGTGTCCGTTATCTCCCCTGCTGCGAAAAATGAACCCAGAATAGGCGACGTTATCTCGATGCACACCGCACCTCTCATAGGCAACTTGTACATCCGATACCGAGACCTCCAGTTATATACACAGACCCTACATTCCCTCCTAGCCTCTGTAACTAAGATCTAGGAGGTAGTCACTGCCATTGCTGCTGGCCAACAGTCTCTAGAAGCTCACTTTGATGAACTTGAGGCTATCACCACCCGCAATATAGCTGCCACAGCCTCGGGTAAGGCAGGCCCCACTGAAGTCGACATCGCCCTTTCTGATTCTATCAAAAAGCTACGGTCAGAAACATCTAAAACTGCTAAAGCGGTGAAGAAGATCTCTTCCTCCCTTGCCTCCCCTACTCCTACTGCGCCAGAAGTGGTGCCCCCTGCTGCTGACACCACCTAGGCCCAGGTAGTGAAGAAAAACAAAGGTAAGGCCACGGCCATGCCAACCACGACTACTACCACTCCTCCTGCCCCAAAGTACCCTAACAAGAGGGAGAGAGAAATCATCGTCAACCTCAAGGGAGAAATCCCTGAGTTCAACCCCATCGCGATTTGGGACACCATCGATGCCGCCTTGGTTGACAAGAAAGCCCCTTCTACCTGCTGAATCTGCTCCATCTGAAAAGCCAGAGCTAACCACATCTTCCTCTCTGTAATGGAGAACACTACCGCCTAACAAGTACTTGACTACAAGCCGACCATCGAAGAAGCTGTCCGCAAGTTCTTCCCCACTGTCACCAGCCTACGCCGGAATTTCCTTCACAAGTAATACATTGTGCACAATATGCCTACCCCCGTTCTCAACACATTGGACATCGAACACATGTCACTTATCCGCAAGGAAATTGAGACATTTAACCAAGGAGTTATACTCACTCAAACCCCACGCTGGCTCGCTTTGAAGGACAAGCTCATTGGCAAAGCTGCCTCCTCTGTTGTCATCACTGTAGTGGTGAACAATAACCATTACTGCATCTCCCAAGGCCTGACCATCCTCAACAAGAACCATTGGACCGACCCCTACATTGCCTTTTCTAAACCTACCCAATACTCCCGCTGTTGCCGCTTCAGTTATCACCAACTGAAGTGCACATTTTCCCCCCGCTGCTGTATCTGTGCCGGACCTCATGATATCTTTGAACACTTCTGTGGCAACACAGAGTGTAAATGCCATGGATGACAATGCGACCATACAGTACTTAACTGTGACAATTGCGATGCCACCCACCCCGCCAATGATCCCCTCTGCCCAGTTTATTTGCAAGCCCTGGCTGACAATAACAAGAGAGTAGAGAATCTGCATGGTGTGATAGAAGAGGGAATGGAGACATAGGGCCCCTCGGTATTTCATCTCTTCTTTGTGCTTTTGTTGTTCCCTTTGTGTAAAAGTCGTGTGAGCTTGGCTTGTGTTTTCTCCTTTGTCTTTTCTCTTCCCTTACTCTTTACTTAGTGCTTCTCACTAGTACCCTGATTCCTTCTAGTTGTTGTAAGGTTCACCTTGCTGGAGATGGGAAAGTGGTTCCCTGGGCTTTTCTTTTTCCTTTTCAATTAAACTTTTCCTGCTGTTATGACGTACTAGGAATTCATGCTTGCACCAGTCGCATTTTCCTCTTTTGGAGTTGTGCTTTCCCCTGCTACTCTTCCCCTTCTGCCCCATCTCTTCTTGAGTTTATTGCATGTAAGCGAGCAGGATTTGGGAACAAATGTGTATTTAATCTAGACCGTAGACTGCGCTACAGACCTTAAATCAGCTATCTTATTACCTCACACCATAGCTTTCCATAGCTGCAAGCGGAGGTTCTTTTAGACGACCCCTAGCGGGGTCATAAAGATAAAATAAAAATGAATTTCCCCCCCTTGGATGCTCATTTGTCCAGTTCTACACTCAGACCCTACCCTCTCTCCTAGCCTCGGTCACCAAAATCCAGGAAGTAGTTACTGCTATCGCTGCTGGCCAACAGTCCCTAAAAGCTCGCTTTGACGAACTCGAAGCCATCACCACCCGCAACACCACTGCCTCAGCCTCGACCAAGGTAGGCCCTACAGAAATCGACCTCGCTCTCTCTAATTCTATCAAGAAATTATGGTTGGAAATTTCCAAAACTGCAAAAGCTGTGAAGAAGATATCTTCTTCCCTCACTCCCCCCACTCCTGCTATGCCACAAGTGGTGCCCCCCACTACTGACACCACCTGGGCTCAGGTAGTGAAGAAGAACAAAGGCAAAGCCACAGCTATACTGCCCCCAACTGCTACTACTCCTTCTGCCCTGAAGTACCTAACCAAGAGGGAGCGAGAAATCATTGTTAATCTCGAGGGAGAAGTCCCCAAGTTCAACCCAATCACTGTCCAGGACACTGTCAACGCCATGATAGTTGACAAGAAAGCCCCCTCCACATACCGAATCTAATCCATGAGAAAGGCTGGAGCCTCCAACGTCTTCCTCTCTGTCATGGAGAATACCACTGCCCAGCAAGTCCTTGCATACAAGCCTACTATCGAGGAAGCTGTTCGCAAGTTCTTCCCCACCACCACCACCCTTCGCCGGAACTTCCTGCATAAGAAGTACATCGTACACAATGTGCTAACCCCCGTCCTTAACACCTCCGAAGTCGAACACATGTCGCTTATCTAAAAGGAGATCGAGACATTCAACCAAGGTGTTATCCTTGCCCAGACCCCCCGCTGGCTTGCTTCGAAAGACAAGCTTATTGGCAAACCTGCCTCTTCTATTATCATCACTGTAGTTGTGAACAAAAATCACTACCGTATTTCTCAAGGCCTGACCATCCTCAACAACAATTGTCGGACTGACCTATACATAGCCTTCTCAAAGGCTGCTCAATGCTCCCGCTGCTGTCGCTTCGGTTATCATCAACTGAAGTGCACCTTCTCCCCCTGCTGCCGCCTTTGTGCTGGACCCCACGCCATCTTCGAACACTTCTGTGGTAACATGGAGTGTAAATGCCGAAGATGACAATGCGATCATACGGTACTTAAGTGTGCCAATTGTGATGCCGCCTACCCCGCTAACGATCCCCTCTGCCCTACCTATTTGCGGGCCTTAGCTGAAAATAACAAGAGAGTGAAGAAGCTGCGTGCTGTGATGGAAGAGGGAATGGAGACTTAGGGCCCCTCGGTAGTTCATCTTTCGTTACTAGTGTTGTTCCCTTAGTGTAAGCATTGTGTGAGTTTGGCTTCTGTTTTCTCCTCTGTCTTTTTGCTTTCCCTTTTCTTTGGTTGGTATTATCCGCTGGTACCTCGATTCCTTCCGGGTGTTATAAGGTTCACCTTGCTGGAGATAGGAAAGAGGTTCCCTGGGCTTTTCTTTTTCCTTTTCACTTAAAGTTTTTCTGCTGTTTTGACATACTGGGTTGTTACGTTTGTACCCAGTCGCGTTTCTTTTTTTTGAGTTTCACTTTCCCCCGCTGCTCTTTTCTATTCCATCCTGTCTTTTCTTTAGTTTATTGCGTGTAAGCGAGGAGGATTCAGGAACAAGCCTGTATTTTATCTTGTAAACCATAGGACACACTACCGACCTTAAGTTGGCTGTCTTCTACCTCCATCATAGCTTGATATAGCTGTAAGCGGAGGTTATTTAGACAACCCATAGTAGGGTCATACAGATAAAATAAGAATGAATTTCCCCCCACCCCCCCCTGGATGCTCATTTGTCGGGGTGAAGATGGTCTAGTCGTATGGCTATCCTAGTGTCGTTGTGTAGTAACATGCAATATCATGGGTTCAAATCCCGCTCCCCTCATTCCATACCACGAATTTCCAGTTAGTCATGGGTTTTGTAGCATAAGCGAGTTTTCCCTGACCATGCAAGGTTGCCTAATTACTGGTTCAGTGCTTGTAAGCGAATGCGACCGATGGCCTCAATAGCTATATGAAGGGTTACCCTGACAGTGCTTAGCGACGTATCGCTCCATCTCTTAGTTACGCCATTCCATTAAGTTCGCAAATAGTACCGCCCACTAGAGAGTGTAACTGATGGAAAAGAGTTTCAATGCTCATTTGTCCAGGCTCCTGCAGAATCTTGATCCCCCCCCTACATTGGGGTGAAGGTCCTCCTCACCAAAGCCTGTACATCGGGCTGGTCTTTCTTTTTCTTGAGTTTTTACACCTTTCTGACCATGTATGACTAAGCCAAGTAAGACATTTCTCTTGCGACGATAACCAATATACATCATCGTCCCCACTTAATGTTTGCCTGAAGGCCCGACCATGTAAATGAGTGGGTGAAGTGGGCACCCACTGTCGGCCCCGCTATAAGCGACATTGCAGTATAGGATCGTACTGCTGTAATATGTCACTTAAGTAAGCTGATCCTCAACATCGCGACACTCTTGGAGTTACTAGGAGAGGTGTTCAGGCCTTACAGAGTGTTGTACCCTACAAACCGAGGATGCAGTGGCATCTGACCCCTATTTCTCTCAGTCACATCGGGCAACCTTTTCTTTTCTTTTCGATAAGCAACCGGACAATTCGAACGGTAGTTCCGAGGAGGGTAATCAGCGATTTTACCTTGCAGATTTCAGGTAACAGTGTTCGGCCACCGATCTCTAGTAAGCCTATTATCATATCTATTGGTCAGGTTTACAGTCTGTGGAGGTGGAGGATTTCTTTAGTTTAAAGGGTAATGCGAATGGCAGGAGCAGTGGATTTTCTTTGTTTTTAGCCATGTCACTCATTTTATTTCCTCTTTTCATAGCTAGACCATTCGATTAGGTTTGTAGAAAAGTCGCCCCACTATGGGAAGAGTGTATATAGCTTTTTAGCTTAATAGGAATAGAGTTTCGATGCTCATTTGTCCAGGTTTCTTCGATCCTTCAAACTACCCCCTACATTTTAGTTCCCAGCTATTAGTATCTATATCGCATCGTCACAATGTCACAAAAATGCCCCAACAGCATCCACAGTCAACACAACCCCCCCTCCCCCCTTATACCACCCCACAAGTGGCAAAGGATGAAGCTACCTCTATGAAAGCAATGCTCACCTCATTCGAGTCATCAGGCATCTCCCCCATGATATGAGATGAACATGGGCTGGAAGACATAGTCTCGATGCATACCGCCCCCCTCACAGGTGATTTATACATCAGATACAGAGACCTCCAGTTCTACATGCAGACCCTGCCATCCCTCCTTACCTTGGTGAACAAGATTCAAGAGGCAGTTACCACTATCGCTGCTGGCCAAAGGTCCCTTGAAGTTTGCTTCAATGAACTTGAGGCCATCACTACCCACAACACCACTGCCATAGCCTTAGCTAAGGCAGGCCCGACCGAAATCAACCTCGCCCTCTCTGATTCCATCAAGAAGTTACGGTCGGAATCATCCAAGATAGCAAAAGCAGTGAAGAAGATTTCTTTTTCCCTCTCTACCTCCCCCACCCCTATTGTGCCACCTGTGGTACCCACTGCTACCACTGACAACACCTGGGCCCAGGTGGTGAAGAAATGCAAAGGCAAGGCCCTGGCTGTACCACAACTGACTGCTACTACCCCACCCGCCCTGAAATATCTAACCAAGTGCAAGCATGAGATAATCGTCAATCTCGAGGTAGAAGTCCGCAAGTTCAACCCTATCGCTGTCTGAGATGCTGTCAACTCTGCCCTGGTAGAAAAGAAGGCCCCATCTGCTTACCACATCTGCTCCATCTGCAAGGCCGGAGCAAGCACTGTCTTCCTCTCTATCATGGAGAACACAACTGCCAAGCAAGTTCTTGCCTACAAGCTGACTATTGAAGATGCTGTTCGCAAGTTCTTCCCCACCACTACCAGCCTCCGCCGCAACTTCTTGAATAAGAAGTACTTTGTGCATAATGTGCCAACCCCCATCCTGAACACCTCTGAGATCGAATACATGTCGCTCATCCGCAAGGAAATCGAGACATACAACCATGGAGTTGTCCTTGCCCAAACCCCTCGCTAGCTAACTTCGAAAGACAAGCTTATCAGCAAACCTGATTCTTTGGTTACCATCATAGTAGTGGTGAACAACAACTATTACCACATCTTCCAAGGTCTAACCATTCTTAACAAGAACTGCCAGACTGACCCGTACATTGCCTTCTCGAAGGCTACCCAATGCTGCCGCTGTTGTCGCTTCGGTCATCACCAACTGAAGTACACATTCTCCCCCCACTGCTGCATCTATGCTGGACCCCACACTATCTTTGAGAACTCATGTGGCAATACAGAGTTCAAATGCCATGGATGATAATACGAACACACAGTGCTTAAGTGCGCTACTTGTGATGCTGCCCACCCCGCTAACGATCCCCTCTACCCTACATATTTGCAAGCCTTAGCTGAAAATAATAAGAGAGTGGAGAAACTGCATGCTATGATGAAGGAGGGAATAGAGACTTATGGCCTCTCAGTGTTTCATCTTTTTTACTTCTGTTGTTCCCTTTGTATAAGAGTTTTATGAGTTTAGCTTCTGTTTTCTCCTTTGTCTTTTCGCTTTCCTTTTTCTTTGGTTAGTATTTGTCACTTGTACCTCAATCCCTCCCAGTTGTTGTAAGGTTCACCTCACTGGAGATGGGAAAGGGGTTCCCTAGGCTTTTCTTTTTCATTTCAATTAAAGTTTTTCTGCTTTTTGACGTACTAGGTACTCGCGTTTGTGCTGGTCGCATTTCTTTTCTTTGGGTTTGTGCTTTTCCCTGCCGCTCCTTTCCTTTCCTCCCTATCTCTTCTTAAGTTTATTACGTATAAGTGAGGAGGATTCAGGAACAAAACCTGTATTTTATCTGTAAACTATAGACTGCGCTACTGACCTTAAGTTGGCTGTCTTCTACCTCCGTCATAGCTTGACATAGCTGCACGCGGAGGTTCTTTTAGACGACCCCTAGTGGGGTCGTAAAGATAAAATATAAGTGAATTTCCCCCCCCCCCCTAGATGCTCATTTGTCTAGGCTCCTCCAGAATCTTGATCCCCTGCCCACCTTGGGGTGAAGGTCCTCCTTGCCAAAGCCTAGACATCAGGCAGGTCTCTTTTTTCTTGAATTTTCACACCTTTCTGACAGTGCGGAATGGCGCTAAGCGAGACACTTCTCTTACGACAATAACTGAGATACATTGTCATCACAAACATTCATCTGAGGCCCGACCATATAAGCAAGTGGGCGAACAGACTTCCATGATCAGTCTCCATTGGAGGTTGTAACACAGGATCGTACTGTCGCTCCAGGCTCACTTCAGTGAACCTCTGATTACACCATAACCCCATTACTCTTGCTAGAGATACAGCGGTGTCCAACCCCTCTTTCATGCTTCCTGAGCAAGAAGCGACCATAAAACTGCTTACCTCACTTGATAGTAGAGCACCCAGGGCGCTTGCCCATTCACTGTATTGCTCTCAGAGTTCCTAGGAGGGGTGTTCAGGCCCGCTATAGCGATTGCACCCAGCTCCCGACTGACTGAAAATAACAGATGCGACCATCGCAAGCCTGGAGAAAGGTTGCTAGCAGAAGCCGGGAAGATTTCTTTTGTTTTAAGGCAGGTAATGTAAGCGGCAGGAGTGGAGTATTTCCTTTTGTAGCCATGTCGCTCGTTTTTCTTCCTTTTTTAAACCTAGCTAGTCCATCCTATTAAGTTAGTGTAAAGACATCTCACTAGGAGGAAAAGTGTATTTAAATAATTGGAATAGAGTTTAGATACTTATTTGTCTGAGGATGGTCTAGTGGTATGGCTATCCTTTTGTCATTGTATAGTAATGTGCAATATCATGGGTTCAAATCCCACTCGCCTCATTCTATACCATAAATTTCCGGTTGGTCATGGGTTTTGTAGCATAGGCAAGTTTTCCCTGACCATGCAAGGTTGCCTAATTACTGGTTCAGTCCTTGTAAGCGTATACGACCGATGACCTTAATAACTATATGATTGGTTACCAAAACAGCACTTAGCAATGTATCGCTGCCTCTCTTAGTTAGGCTATCCAATTAAGTTTGTGCAAAGCTATCTGCTAGAGAGTGTGACTGAAGGAAAAGAGTATAGATACTCATTTGTCCAGGCTCCTCAAGAATCTCGATCCCCCTCCTACCTTGGGGTAAAGGTCCTACTCGTCAAAGCCTATACATCAGGCTGGTTTCTCTTTTCTTAGAGTTTTCACACCTTTCTGACCATGCGCAATAGCGCTAAGGGAGACAATTCTCTTGCGACAATACCCGAGATACATTATCATCACCACTAACGTCTTAGGCCTGACTGTGTTAAGCGAATAGGTGAATAGACTCCCATGATCGGTCTCCTCTAGAGGTTGTGACACAGGATTATACTGTCCCTCCAGGCTCGCTTAGCAAACCTCTAATCATGCCACAACATCCCCCTACACTCACTAAGGACATAATAGTATCTAAATCCACTTCCAGTGCTTCCTGTACAAGAAGTGACCATAAACCTGCTTACCTCACTTAACGACATAGCGCCCAGGGCGCTCGCCCATTCATCGCAATACTCTCAGAGTTTCTAGGATAGGTTTTCAGGCCCTCTATAGCATTCACACCCCACTTCCAACCAACAGAACTATGGATGCGACCATTGCAAGCCCTAGGAAAGGTTGCGAGTGGGAGCTGTGCAGGATTTCCTTTATTTTCAGGGTAGGAAATGCAAGCGGCAGGAGTGGAGGATTTCTTTTTGTAGCCATGTCGCTTGATTTTCTTCCTTTTTCAACCCTAATTAGTCCATCCTATTAAGTTAGTGCAAAGATGTCCCACTAGGAGAAAAAGTTTATTTAAATGATGGGAATAGAGTTCAGATGCTTATTTGTCAGGGGTGAGGATGGTCTAGTGGTATGGCTGTCCTGGTATCATTGTGCGGTAATGTGCAATGTCGTAGGTTCAAATCCTGCTCGCCTCATTCCATACCACGAATTTCTGGTTGGTTGTGGGTTTTGTAGCATATGTGAGTTTTCCTCAACCATGCAAGGTTGCCTAATTACTGGTTCAGTCCTTGTAAGTGAATATGACTGATGACGTCAATGGCTGTATGAAGGGTTACCCTGACAGCGCTTAACGATGTATCGTTCTATCTCTTAATTAGGCCATTCGATTAAGTTCCCAAATAATGCCGGTCTGCTAGAGATTGTGACCGATGGAAAAAGAGTATAGATGCTCATATGTTATACAGTCTAAAGGGTTACCCTGACAGCACTTAACGATGTATTACTCTCTCTCTTAATTAGGCCGTCTGATTAAGTTCGCGCAAAGCTGTCTGCTAGAGAGTGTGACTGAAGGAAAAGAGTATATATGCTCGTTTGTCGTACAATGCGAACGATCTGATTTGTATGATGTTGATCCAGGCCAAACTTACTGAGTCTAATAGAAAGGATAAGTCTACGACTATAGGAGGAGTTTTGTTTCTTCTTTCTTTACTTTGTTTCTGTCCTTTTTTCTGCGGTAAAACATAGTTTTTTCTGCTTCGGTAAAGTAAGGAGGAGTTTGCGCGTTTCTCTTTCTCTCTTCTGTTTTATTTTCACATGGTCATATAGTCTACATAGGGGGTTTTTCTTTCATTGTTTCAAGGTTTGCCTAGTGATTGCTTTTCCTTAGTCAGCTTTTGTACGTAGTTGTCTGCGTTTTTTCTTTTCAGCATGAGTAGGCGGAGGATTTCTTTTGAGTCAGTCAAGAGGAGGAACTTTCTATAGCCAGGCTATTCTATTAAGTTAGTGCATCAGCTGTCCCACTGCGGGAAGAGTGTATATAGTTTAAGTAATGGGAAAAGAGTTTCGATGGTCATTTGTCGCCGTATGAAGGGTTACCCTGACAGCGCCTAGCGATGTATCACTCCATCTTTTATTTAGGCCAGTCGATTAAGTTCGTAAATAGTGCCACTCCACTAGAGATTGTGACAGATGGAAGAAGAGTATAGATGCTCATTCATCGGGGTAAGGATGGTCTAGTAGTATAGCTATCCTGGTATCATTATACAGTAATGTACAATGTCTTGGGTTCAAATCCGGCTCACCTCATTCCATACTACGAATTTCTAGTTGGTTGCAGGTTTTGTAGCATAAGCGAGTTTTCCCCAACCATGCAAGGTTACCTCATTACTGGTTCAGTCCTTGTAAGTGAATACGACCGATGACCGTAATAGCTATATGAAGGGTTACCCTGATAGCACTTAGCGATGTATTACTCCATCTCTTAGTTAGGCCATTCAATTAAGTTTGTAAATAGTGCTGCTCTGCTAGAGATTGTGACCGATAGAAGAAGAGTATAGATGCTCCTTTGTCAAAACAAAAGAAGAAAGATGACCTAATTACCTAAAAGGACCTTCTCCTAACCACCCCACTTCCCCTTCCACAGTACCCCACCCACTGTGACCGAGAAATCATTGTCGACATCAAGGAGCCATCGGCCTTTGGTGAGGATACCTACATTCAAATCCACGACCGAGTTAACTTGGCCCTAGATAAAGCTAAAGATCACTCTTTCTTGCGCATCCAGCGATGCTGCAATAATAACCCTACTACGCTCGTCCTCACAACTATGGAGACAGTCACTGCCGCCACCATCCTTGCTGTTAACGCTGCGTATCTCAGGAGGTAGATAAGTTCAGTAAACACAGGTAGGCACAAAGCTATAAGTATTACTGAGCGAACTCAGATATCTCAACTTATTCTTCTCAACTAAACAAGTGTTTCTTCACGTCTACTAAGAGATTGGGAACGAAGATAATAAGTTGCAAAGATAAGGCAAAATATATTCTTAAGACTCGAAGCTAGTCTCGAAGCTAGAGAAGAAAGGAAGGAAAGACAAAGGAGCGTCTGAACTCTTTTCCATCGTACACACTCACCTACCAGGCGGCTGCTGCGCGAACTTAATCGGATGGCCTAAGTAGGGGTGGAGCGACACCTCGCTAAGCGCCGTCAGGGTAACCCTTCATACGGCAAGACAAAGGAGCGTCGAAACTCTTTTCCATCGGTCACACTCTTCTACCGGGTGGCACGATTTGCTAACTTAATAGAATGGCCTAAGTAGAGAGGGAGCGATACATCGCTAAGCGCCGTCAGGGTAACCCTTCATACGGCCATTGTGATCATCGGTCGCATTCGCTTACAAGGACTGACCCAGTAATTAGGCAACCTTGCACGGTCGGGGAAAACTCGCTTACACTACAAAACCCGCAACCAACCGGAAATTCGTGGTATGGAATGGGATGAGCTGGATTTGAACCCACGACATTGCGCGTTACCGCACAACGACACCAGGACAGCCATACCACTAGACCATCCTCACCCCGACAAAGGAGCGTCGAAACTCTTTTCCATCGGTCACACTCATCTACCGGGTGGCTGCTGCGCGAACTTAATCGGATGGCCTAAGTAGAGGTAGAGCGATACTTCGCTAAGCGCCGTCAGGGTAACCCTTCATACGGCCATTGTGATCATCGGTCGCATTCGCTTACAGGGACTGAACCAGTAATTAGGCAACCCTGCACGGTCGGGGAAAACTCGCTTACGCTACAAAACCTGCGACCAACCGGAAATTCGTGGTATGGAATGGGACAAGCGGGATTTGAACCCACGACATTGCGCGTTACCGCACAACGACACCAGGACAGCCATACCACTAGACCATCCTCGCCCCGACAAAGGAGCGTCCAACAGCCCGCATTTATATACCAATTCCAACCTAAGAAATGACTCATAGATGACTAAGGAAATAGAAGGAAATAGAAACCCGCAGAACATCCATGACATAATCGTTCGATCACTAATCCAATTCTTGCATAGCCTAGAAGAGTCCGGATTACGGAACAGGCAAAGATTAGCAATGTATGAGCAACGGATCGCCCTGACCTCTGACATGTCAGGTCCTCTCGCGATAACTGGCTCGATCAGTCAGGCCGCCCATTCCCCAAGGGTGACTAAGTCCTTGGACGACGTGCCGATATTCCGATCACACTTTCCGGATGGGTATTGCGGCTAGTTTGTCAGACTGCGCCACTTCACCAGAGCTGTACTTATGTAAGTCCAATAAGGCAGAGCCACACGAGACGGGCAGAGCCCGGTAGCTGTGATAGGTGTAACACTTACTGGGTGCATTCTGGGTACTAGTCTATCATCGCGCAAGTCCGTGGTACCTTGGAACTGTAACACTTGCCTATTGACCCATCATTACTAAAGCTGTTAGCAAGTTTAGCAAAGTCAAAGGAATAAACTGCAACCACATATGGTAAAAGTATATATTCTATACTGTCCCCACCGCCACTGACCTCAACACCCTAGGACAGATATCTCGACTCCATCAAGAAATCCAGTACTACAACTCCAGTGTCACCCTCGCAATGACCATATGCTAGCTGAGTTCTAGCACAAAAATCAATAAATAGAATTACAGCTCCCTAGTGATCACTGTCATCGACAACAATAATGAGGCTCGCATTCTTAAGGGTCTCACTATACTCAACAAAACCAGTCGCACCGTCAAGTATATTCCCTTTGGTGCTGTCACCCAATGTTCTTGATGCTCGAAGTTTAGATACCCTGTCCAGAACTGTCAGTCACCTCCTTGCTGCTGACTTTGTGCCAGCCCCCACACAATCTTTGAACATACCTACGGTGTCGCCAACTACAAATAACTGAAGGGTTTCACCTGCGAGAATACCGTCCTCTGATGTATGAACTGCACTCGCCCATACAAAGCAAATAATCTGATCTATATCACGATGATCCAGGCTAAGCTTGCCAAGTCTAACAGGAAGGATAAGTCCATAACTATGGGTGGAGTTTAAGTTTCCCCCCTTCTAACATTTTTCTTTTATTTTCTACTTTCAAACGAGTGTTTTTTCTACTCAGGTGAAGAGAGGAGGAGTTTGCACATTTCTCTTTTTCATTTTTCTTCTATCTCTGCACAGTCATGTAGTCTATATAGGGGGTTTTTCTTTCATTGTTTTAAGGTTTGCCTAGTGATTGCTTTTCCCCAGTCAGCTTTTGGACATAGTTATCTGTGTTTTTTCTTTTCAGCATAAGTTGGTAGAGGATTTCCTTTCAGTCAAGAGGAGGAACTTTCCTTAGATAGGCTTTGCTATTAAGTTACTTTTCATAGCTGTTCTACTGCAGGAAGAGTGTATTTAATTTTTTAGTAATGGGAATTAAGTTTCGATGCTCCGTTGTCAGTCTATGCTATGTAGTTAGTAAACAAAGACGCCCCGCTAGAGGAAAGATGTACTTAGAAAAATAGGAAATAAGTTTAGACGCTCCTTTGTCTTTCCTTCCTTTTTTCTCTAGCTTTCAGACTAGCTTTGAGTCTTATCTTTGCAACTTTACTTCTTCACATTTTATCTCTTAGTAGAGGAAGGAAAGTCTTTGTTCAGTTAAGAAGAACAAGTTGAGATATCTGACTACTAAGTAATACTTATAGCTTCATGCTTGCTGGGACTTTACCGAGCCATTCTACCTCTTGAGATATGTACCATTAACAATACCCATGGGCAGCTTCTGCCCTTATAAATCCTCAGAAGTTGTCAGAATTGATCTCTATATCATAGACCTTCCCTCATCCGATGGATATACTCAAATTTGGGTGATAGTTAATCAGTTTATAAAGATAGCATATTTCATATCTCTTAACATGAATGTCAACTCCAAGGAATTAGTGAGTATTTTTATCACCTAGATATGGACACATCATGGCCTCCTATCCTCTATAGTGTCTGACTAAGACCCCAAGTTCTAAGTGTAGTGAAAAATCGTAATAGAGTATCTCAAAATTAAGCTCTCGATGTCTACAGCTAATCACCCCTAAACAGATAGGTAAACAGAGTACCTTAACCAGATCTTAGAAGCTTTCCTTCAGAATTATATGATATTAAAACAGTTTAACTAGTCCCTCTTACTCCCCTTAGCTGAGTTCACCTACAACAACTTAATCTCCTTCAGCACAAACCAAATTCCCTTTTTTACCAACTACAGGTATCATCCTTCTCCAGATGTGGTTAGCACCATCAAATTCTACTCAGCTCTAAAATGCTTTAACAAAACTAGAAGGAAATCAGACAAAGACTCCTCACTGTCTAGAAGTATATAGTCTTATAGTATGATAAGAAGCATACAGCCTTCCTAGAGCAAAACCCTAGTGACCTCATCCTACTCTAAAGAGATAACCTACTGATATAGAAGAACTCCAAGAAACTTGATTCAAAGTATGCAGGTCTATTCCAAGTAATCATAAAGATCAGCCTAAGGGTATATAAGCTTAAACTCCCTTTTACCTAGAAAATACATCCTGTCTTTTACATCTTATAGTTAGAACCAGATTATACCTTGGAATAATACCATAAGGTAGTACCTCTAACTCCTTAAGACAACAATGGGACCCTGGCCTACTACATAAGACAAGTCACTAATGTGATGGGAGACTTATTGAGGATGTAGACGCTGGTATATACACAAGAAGCTTC
Organism: Phymatotrichopsis omnivora; assembly: GCA_016880775.1. NCBI lineage: Eukaryota > Fungi > Ascomycota > Pezizomycetes > Pezizales > Rhizinaceae > Phymatotrichopsis > Phymatotrichopsis omnivora. The sequence continues at coordinate 11,465 of JABYPW010000246.1, read as the reverse complement.
ACAAGAGGGTATTACTGAGTAAACTCAGATATCTCAACCGGCAAGTTATAACTGCTTGTGTTTTCTACCTTCATCGCAGAGTCAAGAGAAGACAGAGAATTTGTCAAGAATATAGCAAAATATATTCTTAAGGCTCAAAGATGGTATAAGACCTCTTATGATGGCTAGAGAGAGAAGAAGAAGAAACAAAACACAGTGATCGACTGCTCCCTCTTAAATACCCAATTCCCACCAAGTAGCTACAGAGAACTTTATAAATGAAATAAAGCCCATAGAAACATTCCACTATGATTCCCTTATTCTTTCATGATTCCTAAGAAGGAGATCAGTTTCACAATCAGAGAATCGAAGAAAGGTTTTGGCATAATTGTTCAGGACTTTTCAGAGAAGAATCTTCAAGTCCTGTCCCCCAACAATATGACTGATCAGCATATCATGATGAGATTAGGGTGAGAAGTCCTGTCATCGATCACGTATATCTAATCCCATGTATGTCGTATTGTCAATGCCTCACCTCACTTAGTAAAAACTCTGCGGTAACAACACTCATCACGTGGTTCTGTGGCTCAAGAAGTGACCACAGTCTCTGATATACATAGTAGTTAACTTGCACATGTTCTGGTACCTATGTAGACCACTCAATACAGCTTATCTGTAATAACTAAGGTCTGGTTCAATAGGAAGAAAAAGTGTCTAGAGTATTACATACTCTGCGAAGGATACTTAGAAGTGGAGGCATCATGGGAACCTCTGGAGAACTTAATAGTCAATAGGGAACCTATTGATCAACTAGTTGATTTTTGAACCACAATCATAACTGCTAAAGCAATAGCAAAACAGCCTGATGAGGCTCCTCCCTCAAAGTAGAGGAGAGTAGATCAAGTAAGTATAATCTCTCCTCTACTCACTGTTACCTGAAACTAGTAAGAAAAACTAGAATGTGCATAGATAGACACTCCAGTAATAATATCAGTGTAGAAGCAGACTACTCCTTTTCCTGGACTCATCTCAGACCTCTTGAGATATTAAGGGGACTTGAATCATGTGGACTAGATAATATCTTATACACAATAGGGACATTATGCCTTATAAGGGGTGTAGTATTATAGTTCTACAGTACTACGGACTTATGCGATAATAGACTAGTACCCAGAATGCACATATTAAGTTTTATACCCATCACCACTACCAGTCCCTACCTGTTAAGTGTAGCTCTGCCTTTTTGGACTTACACATAACACATTTAGTATACCACTATAGAAGTGACAATGTGTAGTTAAGCAATATCCATGTGACTACATGTGATCAGAATATTAGCATACCGTACAAGGACTTAGTCACCCATGTAGAATAGGTAGCCTGACTGATCAAGCTAATTATTGCAAGAGGATATGATACTTCATAGGTTATGGCGATCTATTACTTATACATTACTAATTATTACCTATCTGAGATCCAGATTCTTCTATGCTATACAAGAATAGTAATTAGTAGTCAAGTTATTTATTATAGATAATCTTTCAGGTTCTATTTCCTTCTATCTCCTTATTATCTATGAGTTATTCTTTAGGTTAGAAAAGATATAAATATGGTGTATTGGATATTCTTTGTCTTTTCTTTCTTTCTTCTATAGCTTCAAGACTAGCTTTGAGTCTTAAAAATATATTCACTTCTACCTTGTAACTTAATCTTTACCATTCCATCTCTATATAGATATAGGAAAAATCTTGTTCAATTGAGAAGAAGAAGTTAGGATATCTGAGTTCACTCAGTAATACTTATAGCTTTGTACCTATAAGGTCTTCACTGAGCTTTTTCTACCTAAGGAGATACATACCTTTAGTGAGGATGGTATAGTGGTATAGCTATCCTAGTGTCATTATATAGCAACACTTAATGTCATAGGTTTAAATCCCACTTACACCATATATTTTTACTACAATTTCATAGTTAGTCTTCAGTTTTATAGCATAAGCGAGTTTTCCCTAACCATATATAGTTTCCTAATTACTAGTTGAGTCTATATAAGCAAATATGACTGATAATTATAATAGCTATATGAAGGTTACCCTGATAGCACTTGGTTGATAAAGGCATATCCTGACACTCATATGTATATGACTATATCTTTATTCTCAATTAAGTGTTCATACCCTATCATTCAATAGTGATAGTAGGAATCCAAATTCCTATGTATATACTCTAGTAAGGGAGAAAAATAAGATAAAAAAAGATAACTTGGCCTGCACAATTACCAAATCTCAACCCTATTGAGAATCTCTAGCACTTACTTAAGAGAAGAATATAGAAGAGGGGACTTTCTATTCAGCATAAGGATGGGTTAAAAAAAGTGATTTTGTAGGAGTAATAATATATTACCTATAAGGACTTTGAAAATAGATTGAAATCTATGCCTAATAGAGTAAGTATATATCTAAAGGCATTAGGGGGATGTATAAAGTATTAATGTATTTTTAATGAATTTATTCTATCTAAACTTTCAATTAAGCATAAATTTTTATAGTTGTATTATGTAGTTATGAATATGTTGCTATAAAATAATAGGGGTCATTATCACATCACTAGTTTATATAATCAAATAAATGTCTAAATAATTATTGCTACTACTGTACATATCTGAATAGTGCCTTTACCAATCACTTCCTACTGAGCAATATGATAGATACTTACCCTATTCCCATATTTTCTAAACTCCTAAAGTACTACCAGTAGTATTAATAATTTTTAGATAAGTTACTAAATAGAGATTTAGGTAAAAAAATATTACTAAATTATGAGAAATTATAGAATCCTTCACTTACTAGCCACTAGGTTTTATTAATATATAGGAAGATTATTACAATTTAAGATAGCCTCTCCTAGCTATTAGAAGGCTATAAGTACATTAAATATTACTTTACAGAGACTTAATACAAACTATTATATTTAGGGTAATACTCCTCTTATTTTATATATTGTTAGGCAAATTTAGTGAGGTATCTTATAGCTATATTGTTTGGTCTTACCAGCTAGATCAATGTGTACAAAAATGTTTTATATTCTTTTAGCTAATCTGGTACATTTTTTAATTACTTCTATATAGTAAGCTAATATTAAATAGTAGTGAATCAACCTTTAAAGCAAGTCAAGAATGAAAAAAATAAAAGATAAGTTCACAGATAGATGAAATTTTTAAAGGATATAGGGAGTTATATCACTTTGAATACAGGGTTATTGATAATATATGCCCTAATAGCAGTGAGTAGACAATGAAACATAACCAAAATAAGCAAAAATAGTGAAAGCCCTTTGTGATTTAATCTCTAGCATTAAGTATTTTATAGGCAATAAAACCTTTAGGTATAAGTTAAATGTAGTAGGACTATAAATATCAGGTTTGTAGAAAAAACAATTCCACTTACCACCTAAACCTTCATTGAATTTAAGTAGCTAACCATTCTTCAATATTTTTAGAGTTAAATATAAACCTAATTTCTATGAGCCACCCAAAAGGCTCTATTACCCTTCTCCACCAACACTGTTGGACAAATGTCCTTGAAACCTTTACTGTTGTTATTTCAAATTTTCCCCTTTTACAAGATGTTTGGAAAATGAGAGTGCATATTTTATTAATTTATACCCAGATAGGGTATGTACATATTGCCAATGTAAGCCTCTCTAGGCAATAATTAGAACATCGTCAACAGCTGTGGAAGGTTATTACAGTGATATATCATAGGGAGATTTGTTTGGATAGTTGGCAGGGTCAAAGCCATTGCTAGAGCCTTTAGTGTTTCTGTATTGCATTGATACCCCATAAACTTGTATATTTCCAGCCTAGATGAATCCTTCCGACTTTTTCTTGGGGGATGATTTGTTGTTTTTTGTGGAAGCGGGAACTTACAGGTAGCGTTATACAAATACTTTTTTCCTCACATAAACTCAGAGGAGCTTTTGTCCACTACCGCCTGCCATAAAAAACTAGTTCCAAAGTAAGAGACTAATCCTTAGGTAAACATAAAACTTAAAATTACCATACCGCAATGTAGCTGGTGATAGTGACAAATGTCCCCTAAGTATTTACATATTTGTATTGCATTTTTATATTCGCTTACATGTACTACTTTGCGGGTCATGTCAGTTTGTATTGCACAGCTCAAAAATGTATAAGAAATTTTTGTTTCAAGTATATCCTTAAAGTATAAGTTTGTTGCCGTTTCCAATTTTTATCTGCTTGGCTTATTTGATTGCGACACGGCGAAATAGTTTCGTCAATCTCACAATCCAACTTATGTGCGAAGTAACGTGGGGGTATTATTGGTGGAGCACTAGCAGTTTTATATTCCCTACGCGAAAATTGTACATTGTCATAAGATTCACCACAGATCACCTTGTCTCCTCCGAAAAACTTGAAGGTTTTTGAGGTTCTGGACGGTTCTAACAAATCAGCCACTGCTGAAAACCCCCTGGGGTAAGCATACTCACATAGCCAAACCCAGCAACAACAGCTATTTAATTCTTACAATTGTTTTAATGCGGGGGGTATGTACTTTAACTAATAATGGGAAGAGTAGTAGTTTTTTGATTTACATGGGTTATTATTAGATAGTATTAAACCTACGTACAATATTTAGAGGAGATGTTCATCAAGAATTTTGCACAATTTTTGCAGTGTTTTAACTTTGGAAAAAAATAGTTACGCTAATCTTTATGTACTCGGGGGGGATAAAAGGTACAGCGAACTCTTGGTGTCAATGTAGAACGCAATCTTGTACCTAGGAACAATGAGAAATGAGTTGAACAAAAAAAAAAAAAATATAAGTGCAATCTGACCTATTTACATGATGATATCCCAAAACTCAATTTAGTAGAGAATTTGCCTGCCATTTGCATTAATTACAGCCAGCACACACTCAGGCATACACACATTGACGGCGTCACATATTTCTTCCTACGTCATTGGCGTACATATGGTTACGAAGAGCGATAATTTGACCCTCTTATCACGAGTAGTCCAATCGCTTACGAAGAAATTGTTAATAGACATTGGTCATTGTTTATTTAGAATTTTTGTTATCGATACCTCTCCCACTACGTGCTCCTTTCTCCTTTATTATGGTGAGTCCTGTCGTGGGGTGACAGTCATAGAGGACATCATTGTGTCAGACGCCATTATGCAACTAATCACATGACTCCTTGGCACCAAGAGTACAGAGAATCAATTGCCACATATATCCGTATGTACTGAAGTGGTTGGTTTTCTAGGACATTTTTTAATGTAATTCCTGTGATCACGCACGTTAGATTTTTTTATTTTTTTCTTGTAATTTACGTGTTGTAGGTGTACTGTACATGTACATACGTCTCTTCTATGCGTTGCATGGGAGCAACGAAACAGGTTGCATTGCACGAGCTAAGTGATTTTCATCATTACGAGGTCAGCTGAACTCTTTATGAACTATCAGGAAATATCTAGAACTTTATGGAATGTGAGCGATCAGTAGTGAAGCTCGTAATAATTTGGCATATGTTTTTCCTACGGGCCGGCTGTGGAGCAATATACATTTTATGGAAGTATACATCTATAAGTTTTGTTTGTTATTCTTGTAGTTATATTCATCAAATATAATCAAGCCAAGAAATACATAGCCGAGGTTACTAATCATAGAAGTGTCATGTACATTATGTAGGTGTGGTTCGACATATTTTGGAAGCTGGCTAAATACACCTAGGTGGCTAGGCTTAATTAAAAGTGGCGTCATACAAACGCTTTTCTCCTGGAATAAACTCAGGGGTCTTTTTTGTCCACTATCGCCTGCAATACACAATGGCAAAAATGAGATGTAAAATGAAGGAAAATATATATGAGATTACTGATACATTGGATTGTTTATACTTCACTGAGGTGCATTTTAACTTTGATAAAATATGCCTTGTCAGTAAATTTCGATAGCATGTCGAAAAATTTCATATATTTGAACCCTTAAAACCTTGAACACCCTTGTAAGGGCTGTAATAAATTGGAAACTTGACATGCATTCACTCATTTGAGATAAATTGAATTGAAGTTTCGGTTCGAGTACCCCTAATAATAATGGAGATCTCTGTGGCTAAATAGATTTCATATGCGAACAAAAAGAAGCTGGAATGGACCAGTGTAGGTTACCCTTTTTCCCATTACCGCAACTACCAACCCGAGCCAGGCACGATATAACAGCCCCTAAGTCACGTTAAGCCATTTTGCCAAACTTCACAATAGGTATGGAGTTGAATCATACAAACTCACAGCATTGTACGCAGCGGCCATGAAACTACCTTGTTAGAAATATAGTAAAATATTTCACACAATCACTCTTTCCTTATATGTTTTATTTTTCATTTACTGTTTATTCATTTATATATTTATTTGTTTTTGATTTTTATATTATAAGCACAAAAAAATACGGAGGATATTTCGAGTGTATATTTGGATATAGCAATGAAAATACACAATTTGGCTATTCTTTCTTTGAGCTCCTCTCAAATTCGAGGATTTGTTTGGTGTATTCACTTTTAAAAATAAAAATATAAAATATAAAATGAAATAAATAAATAAATTAAAGGTGTAAACCTGAATTGAGCTGTCGACACTTCGAGTGCATATATAAGACTCGGGAAAAAAAAAAAAAAAAAAAGGTGTTGTTCTTTTCGCTCTTTATTGTTTGCTTTTCGTTTTCTTTTTTTTTTTTTCCTTTGATAAGTAAAGTCTCGACCTTGTACCATACATGTAGAAGCGTAAACATTATGAGAGTCAATCATTGTTTATATGTAATACTAGCGAGGTGCTGTAAAGGGGGGGGGGGAAAGGTTGAGAGTTCAATTATAATATACAAGTGGTGTTTTGTACGCATCAAATCGCTAGATTGCTCCGGGAATAAACACTTTGCGTAGCTAACCTGGTCAATTTCTTTCTCCCAACTTTGATACATAAGGGAATGCAATGCATATTACGTACACGCGTAGATTGATATATGCTTCTCACTGAACTTGTCTCCAATGTCCAAACAATTTGTTTAGATTAGACTAGCTTAGAACAGTCTTTGCTAATGAGAAGCCCTCGATAACGACAGTGAGACAAATATCATGTATACTATACAGATGTCCTTAGTACACGGAATACACAGCTCCAAAAACTTTCAACCTCAGCTCCACTACTTAACCGTTCTCCACAACAGCCGCGCTAGAAATTCTTTGAGAAAAAGTAAATAGCAAGTAAAATACTCCACATGAATCGACCTCTAACCATACTTGCCAATAATTCCTCGCATTCCCCGCCAATTTCCGTCACTCTATCAACCAAGTTTACAAAACACCATCCAACTCCCCCTCTCCAAAAAAAAAAAAAAAAAAAAAAACAATCCACCCATGATTCATTGTACATACACCAATCCCTCTGTTGTACTTCCCGTCCACAGCAGACAAAAATCCCAAACGCAAATCATTATTTTATTAGATATTTCCTTTATACCATTTTCCGCATTTTCCCTCCCCATTTCTCGTCGTGCCCTACTTTATACCCAACAAAGAGGAAGAAAAAATGAAAAATGAAAAAATGAAAAGAAAGGACAACTAAAAAAGAATATGTAGCTAATTTTTTTGCGCAAACAAACTTGAAAGGAAGGAAGAAGAGGTTAATTAAAAAAAAAAAAAAAAAAAAAAAAAAAAAAAAGGAGGAAAATCGAAAAATCTTAGATATACAGTGCCTCGGCCAAATAAATAATCCCAAAGAGCAAGAATGCACCAGCGCCACCAAGCGTCACTGCCTCGTCGTCAGCGCTCATTCATCAACCACAAATCTGCGAGTGTAAATCTCGAAAGGACTACTCACCATTACGAACACTGATTTTACTGGCCAGCATCCTTCCGCCAATAACCGCACCGCCGGTACAAATAGCATGTCCCGTCGCCGCCCCTATCGTAACAAACCAATAATCTTGACCGGCCGCCATGGCAATCGTGGCAATCTGCGAGCGGTCTCCCCACTCCCCCAGAAAGGTCATCACAAACGTCTGCACCCAAGCAGGACTCAGTAGCAGCCCCGCAAGATTTCCGATTCCTTCCAGGAGGCCGACTTTCTTCTGGACGCCACGCGCGCGGTCATAGTCGTCTTCGTCAGAGTCGGAGAGGGAAGGAGAAGATGTGGAGCGGCGAAGGTGGGATTTAGAGCGGGAGTGGGAAGGGAGACCGGATTCAAGGGAGTGGGAGGATTTCTCGAGGAGCTCGGCTTCGACTTCGGCAAGTTCTTCTTGTGCCTGTGCGCTGCCTTTGGGCATTGCAAGACCTTCTATGATCATTTTTCCGCCGAAAACCAGAAACAGAAGACCTGCAAGGAGGTTGGTGAACTTCTTGGGGATAAGAGTTGGAACTGCGTGACCCAGGATAGCAGAGAGAATCGACATGATGATTAGCGATGAAAGCGCGGCGGTGAAGACAAGCAATCGGGGATGTTTCATTGCCATCAACGCTGCAATGAGGAATGTCTTGTCCCCGACTTCTGAGAAGATGATCATCATGAACGATAACGTGAAGCTGTGGGCCGGCTGCGAAATCGACGATTGTTCTCTGGTTTCCTCGGTCTGCAGGTGCGGGGGGGTTAATATTGGAGGGTCGGAGTGCGTGGAGGTTTGCGATCCCGTGTATTCTTTATGTTGATTGGAGGAAGAAACCCCGCCGGAAGATGACCCAGCGAGAGGCGAATCGTTGTCTTGGAGCGCGAGTTGTAGCTAAACTCCATCAATATGAGCTCAGGACAGTAGTGGTAGGGGGATAAAACTTGAGAATCGTCTCCTTCCGACGGGTCCTCTATATCTACTATCTCATGCTCGCCTGTATGCGGCGGCGGTTTGGTGATGTCGACGCTTGCGCCGCCGCCAGAGACACCGACGTCGCCGGTGCCGGTTTTTGATTTTTCAGGGTAGAGGCCGGGGCCATCATGGGGTTTTCCGTCGAGGCCGTCGACAGGTGCGTCTGCTGTTCCCGGGTTTGCCAGAGGCTTGTTTATTGGAGCATCTGGTTTTGGGAGTGCGTCGGAGGAGGAGGACGAGTCTTGGACTGGCGGTGGATATACGGCAGGGACAGGGAGGTTGGCGGCCGGCACCACGTGAGGGAGGGACGAAACGATAAGTAGGAAAAGAGGCGGAGATAATTTCATGGTGCAAGTTGGAATCGTGGGCTTCGGGGACCGTGAATATTGGGAACTGCAATGGGATGAAGGAGGTATAGGGGCTGAAGTAGTCGTGGACGACGCCAGGAGGCGCGCTGCAGCGCCAAGAATGGTACGAAGCTAGCTATTTTTTGACACGGTGCGTGGCGTAGAGGGACATGTAAAGCACCAATGACCATGCAGGTTACGTAATATCATGGTGTAGAGTTCTTACAGGTGGAGTAATAATAAAGAATACATAACAAATACAAAGGAACATACAAACATGTCTTCACCGATCGAGCGGTTACCGAGTCTTAACAACTTGGCGGATGCTCTTTTACCTGATTAGGAGTGAGGTGTCTCCGAAGTGCGGGAATGATAGTCAAGAGTTGTTTCAACCAATCTTTATTATAAAAAGCTACAAGCGCCAAGAAATGTACGCATGGTATCACCACCCCTAGCATGCGCCAAGCTGCTCATAAGAACCGCCCTCGACAACTCGTCCGGCCCTAACAAGAGCGGCCCAACGAGACGCCCCGCCGCCTCGCTTCTTAAAGATGCCTCAGGCGACAGATAAAAATCTCTACAGCAGCTTTAACTTCCCTTAAGGGCAGGACTCTTCTTTTTTGAGTGGCCAAGGATGGTCTGCCGTTCTGTTTCCGCTGCCTCCAGGCAGCACCGCGTTGCTTGAATTTGTAAATATCCATAGATACATGTGGTTTTCTAGTAATTATATAACAAATGTAAATGTTCAAAGATTTATCAAATTGGTCAATCAGAGGTAGTGATTCACTCACTTACTCACACAATTCGGGACATCCCAACAGTCAGTTCTTCAACACCCCTTAAACTTTGAACAGTAAATTTATCTCAAAGCTTAAGACTGCCTAAAGAATTAAAGGATTATTCAAGGCCTATGCCTCATATCTTGAAGATGCCTCAAGCAATAGACAAAACCTCTGCAGCAGCTTTAACTTCCTTTAAGGTCTGCACTATTCATTTTTGCTTGACTAAGGATAGTCTACTTTTCTATTTCAGCTGCTCCCAGGTGGTCATATTTGCTTAAATTTGTAAACATCAATAGATATATAAATACTTATTCATTAATTATATAACACAAATAAATGCCCACAAGTTAATCAAATTGATCAACTAGAGGTAGGGATTCACTCACTTACTCATATAATATAGGACATATTTATACTTTATTCTTTAGGAACCCTTGAAACTTTTAAAAGTAAGTTGACCCCAAAACTTAAGACTGGCTAAAGAATTAAAGTTTTTTAACACCTATAGCTTACTTCTTGAAAATACCTTAAGCAATAGATATAAACCTTTATAGAAGCTTTAACTCCTCTTAAGGTATGTATAATAATACAAAATAAGTATTCAGCTACTTATATAAGCAAAGCTTTGCAACTCCTATTCCCCTCCTATTCTATAATTTACACTAAAAAGAATTATAATATGCATAAAAGTATTTCGTCGATTTAAGTCATTTTATAACAACAGTGTTTGAGGCAAACCCGCGACGAACTAAAGGTCGTTACGAGGACAGGAATGTGTATGTATGTACACGTACATAGACATATTTAGATACATATGAAGAAATTATTAGCGCGTTTAGGGGATATACTGCAGGTTTCCTTGGCGCTCTTTATCGTTCCAAATTTTCAACCCTGGATGGTGAATGTCAAAATACAACCGCGGTCGAGTGATAAATTATGATCCTGAAAAAATTAACCTCTCGTATTATTTAGGACGCTTCCTGATCATGTAATTCTGCAGGGCTAGCAATCTTCGAGTTTATTCAATGTTATTTAGGCAGGAGAAATTGTGGAGCGTTGGCTTCTCAGTAACTTATACTCAATTTTTGTCACCCACTTCATTCTCCCATAAATTATTCTACTTTACATCCTTTTGTTCTGCGATTTTTAAAAAAAAAAAAAAAAAGCTTAGTGTGCGCAACTGCAAAACACGCGCGATATTTTCCACAAAAAATTTACGCCGACTCTCTGGCTTTCCATTCCTCTATCATGAGAAAGATACGTTGTGCCTTGGCAGCGGTTTCCTTAAAGCCGGTCATGAAACGTCATTCGCGCTCATCCTGAACGCTGATCTTCACAGAAATTACGGGGATTGGCATATTACACCCGCTCCGTGCCAATCCCTACGCCCGCAGTAGATATTCGACTTCATGTTTCTTCGACCCCTTTCCCTTCCACGTGCTTCTTCACCTCAACTCTTCACCTCTTCGCCTCACAGCCCTTCCCCCTCCCAC
>JABYPW010000245.1:0-31289 GCA_016880775.1 Phymatotrichopsis omnivora | reverse complement strand
TTTTTTTTTTTTTTTTTTTTTTTTTTTTTTAGGTACAATTTTAGTGATTTATGAAAATTAGAATAGTTTAATCTATAAGTATATATAATATTTTATATGTATAACAATAATGAATAAATTTTTATCTAATAGTATTATACTTAAGAGTATTATGAGGGTTAATTACTTATCAAGACATTATACTATAATACTGAGTTACTATATTTGTATATCATAGTTTATTGCTAGAATTTAAGTAGTAGGTTTAATCCTTCCTATTATGAGTAACATCATATAGTATACATATGCACTCACCATAAGTATATATGCTCTCCTCTACACTTTACCCTAACCTATACATTTTACTATTAATAACATCTAAACTTCTTTATCTTAGGCTTTATTCATATATTACAAGTACCTTAGGAAAAGCTTTCATCTAAAATCAAGGCCTTCATATTAAGAAGTTATATAAATTTTGCTAGACTCTGGACTAAGGAGTTGTCACCCTCCTTTTAGCCAACTTCATTCCCTATTATCACTACTTTAGTGTGCTCTAGTGATAGTCTTGCACTCCTACCTCTATACCTCTAAGATACATAACTCTAACCTCATGTAACCTCATTGCTATATCTACCTTAACCCATAACCCTATTACTCCAACTAATTGAAGCCTACCTCTGGCCTACCTGAGTATAACCAAGAATAATAGAACCATTCCCCTAGGATATTACAGTAGGTATTTTCTTTATAGTAAAAGCTTAGTGAACTTTTAAGTACTACTCAACAAGGTGTATTACTGAATAAACTCAGATATTTTCATGTCCAAGTCTAGATCCACAAATACAAGTATCCTACATGAAGAAAAGAGGAGAAGAGAAGCAAAGTTCAAAGTTAAGAATGAATATATTCTTAATACTTATAGCTACTCTAAAGACTAAAGAGATGAGGAAGGAAAGATAAAGAGAGTAGCTGATGATGATGATGATGATGTTATCACTTTTTCTATTAGTATACTATACTATCATAGGGTGTATACATCCTTTGATTCAGATAAGATGTTACAGATGACTATACAAAGTAGTATACCTATGTACCAAAACATGTATGGAACTTGTTCCAGGTCAACTAGAAGGTATGTCAGAACCTATAATCATCTTATGAGCCATGGAACCATGTGCAGAGTTTTGTTGCCACTGAGCTCTGACTAAGCAAGGTGAGGTGTTGACAATATGATTGTCATGACATTAGATGTACATAATCGATTACAAGGCTTATCACCTTGATCTCATCATAATATGCTGATTAGTCACATTGTTAGAGGACAGGACTTGAAGAGTTTCCCCTCTAAAGGTCCTAAATAATCATGCTAAACCTTTCTCTAATTCTCTGATCATTAAACTGATCTTATTCTAGGGAATCATACAAGAATATAGGAAATCTTAATGGAATGTTTTAATAGGTTTTATTTCCTTTGTAGAAATTTCTCTATAGCTACTTGGTTAGAAGTGGGTATTTAAGAAGGAGTAGATAATTAATGTATTTTACTTCTTCTTCTTCTCTCTCTAGGCATCATCTCAAGTCTTGTACCATCTTTGAGCCTCAAGAATATATTCTGCTTCTCTTTAATAAAATCTCTATCTTCTCTTGACTCCTTGATAAAGGTAGAAACACAAGTGGTTTTAACTTGCCAGTTAAGATATCTGAGTTTACTTAGTAAGACCCTCTTGCGAAGCTTCTTCTGCCTATACCTATGTCTATATCCTTAATGAGTCTCCTGTCATACTATATTCTTATTGAGATGGTGTCTTAAGACATCGAAATGACTGGTATAGCTACTGCTTTAACACTAGTTACAGGGAACAATCTCACCAGTCCTACTAGGCCTAGTTAAGCTATATGCTTTTCTACTTCCTCTGCTGGGACCTATGACCTTACCTTGTAGCCTGAGGATTTATAATACATAAACTGCTATCAAGAAGTATTCCTTAGGGAATATAATTGAACCCTCAAGGCTATTATAAATGGAAGGGAATTTTTAGGTGAAACTGTTATTAAAGCAGCCAAGGAAGACATCAATGCTATATTTTTTCAGCAAAGAAATAATGTTGCTACTATTCTCTACTCAACGATTAAAGTCTACTGGGAGCTTAATACAGAGCTCCCCTCTATAATAGTAGCCTTCCCCCCTACTATCACTACCTATCTACTGTAAGCAATCGAGTAGATCTAGAAGGAACAGAAATAGTATATAGTCTAGCAAGCTGAGATAAATGCAGCTTATAGCTCAAAGGTACACTAGCTTGAAACAGAATTCTTGAACCTAGAACAAATGTTATTAGAGGCCAACTGATGAAGGTTTGAAATAGATGTAGAAACCTCTCATGTTCGTAACCTTCAGATCAAATTGTATATACTTGAAGAGACCCTTAGAACTGATAAGGCTAACTCAGTCCTCCTTTAGTCCTAGCTTACCTAAGCAAAGGAGGAAATTCTGAAGTTTGAAGCTTAGAAGGAAGGCTCTACCTCCTCATCTAAGAGAATAGAAGAGGTGAAAGCTCTACAGGAAAAAATAACTAGGCTAGAAATTGCCCTAGATAAATAGAAGGAGAAGTATAAGTAGATGAAGTGACCTACAACTCCTCCAGTTCCTCCTCCCCCAGATAGTGTCTCCTTAGTTAGCTCCCTATTAGATACAAATCTATTCTGATGTTCTTTCTTACCTTCTAGTGTCTAAGGATCTATAGGTATAAGAGGATAGTCCGAAGCTTGGGACTTCGAATCCTTTATCCTATCAAGAACCTTACCTAAACCTCCCCTAGCCCTATAAATACAAGGTCTTACTACTAATGATGTTGAGGCTATAGTGTCTAGAATCCTCACTAGGCAGACTCTACCTCCTTAGGATCAACTAGCAATCCTACCTATTCCTCCTCCCACTATTCCTCCTCAGTTATACTACCCCAGTACTGTCCTACCACTTCCTATACTATGTAGCTTTAAGGGGCCTGAGCCAAGTGATCTATCCAAGTTCAGCAAAATGCTAGAAGAGATTGATAAGTTCTTTATATAATGTGAAACCTATTTTGATCTCCAGTTCCAGGCCTTTCCTCAGGATTAGGTTAAGGTGAAGTTCACATCAACCTTTTTCACTGGCTAAGTAATAGCATGGTGGGAATCATCCTATAAAACTTACACCTATCCTATAGTAATCTAGTTTGACTTACAGGAGCCTATGAAGGTCTACTTTAGCTTGCACCTATTAAAACCTACAGCCTTTAGGGAAATGGTCAATGCTAAATAAACTAAGGGGATCCTAGAATATATTAACTAGATGAGAACCCTTAATCAAAACTATGCCACCCTCTAGAAATCTTCTAGAAGTGGTTAGAGTAGGGCTTAAAAGAGGAATTGAGACAAGCTATGGCCTTATAAGGCTAGGATTTCTCTCCTTCACAATAGGAATCCAAGCTCATCTATGTGCTATTAGCTATGGAGGATGCAGAAGTATGGATTATTGAGGCCCAAAAAGCTAAGCTACCTCCACTGAAGCCTAAACAGCCTAATCAGCACAACCCTAGCTAAAAGGAAAAGAGATAGTCTAGGAGCAACTAGAAAACTAAGCTCCTATATATCACTGGGAAAGAGCTAGAGTGGGCCATAAAGAATTCAGCCTATTAGAAGTACCTACACACCTCATATAAAACTGAAGAATACTTTGCAAAGGGCAAGAGTACTATACCCTAGCTGAATACTAAGAGGGCAGCTAAGTGGAAGGCTTCCCTAGAACCTAAAGAGGACAAAAGCTCTTATGCATCTAAGAAGAGCAAGGGGAAGGAGCAAGTGAGTCAGGTAGTAGATCTTCCTAATTTATGCAAAGAGGGGGATAATATCCCTAAGATCTGAATTTGTTGCCCAAATTCCCTTTATTCAACAAGAATTTTTACCATGTATTGCTTTCTCAAGTTTTTTGGAATTAGTTTTTTGTGCACTTTTTTTTTCTTTTTCCTTTCCAAAAAAATTGTTTGCTTATTGCCTGCTCAAGTCTTAGAATTTCTATTATGAACTAGTATTCCATAGCTATAAGCTATAGTTCTTGGTAGGTAGGCTACCAGTATTGGGGCTTGTATTAAATGACTGATGATACTATCTCTGTTTATCTGAGGATAGCCTGAAGGCTAAAATATGCTAGTTATAAAACAAACTACCATTCTTTACCAGCATTGTTCCTTACCTTCCCATACCCTGTAAACCCTTTCTACATACTTTTACCCTTGTTTGTCATATAGTGGGCTCTAGCTATAAGCTTCCTAGGAGAGATTAGGGAATGTATCCACTATTTCTGTTTTATTATCTGCTAAAGAAAGCCCTACTTAAGGCAAATATATCAAGGTTCCAGTGACTCTTTACTAGAAAACTCACAGTCTTATAGGAACCAAAACTTATGCTATCACTACAATTACTAAGCTTGAGAATAGGACCACAGGAGCTATGATCAGTGACTGCTTGCCAGTTCTGAAGGTCAAGCGAACAGTCCTAGTAAATGTCTATACCTATGATGGTTCCTGTAAGCAGGAATAGTACTACACTCCTAAGCTTCAGATGTAGGTCCTTAACTATCATGAACTTATTGACTTCAATGTAGGCCCTATAACTCTATATATAGACATCTATTTTCCAGTCAAGTGGTTTCATGATTATGAGCCCTGCATCTACTATGACAAGGTAGAGTTGGTTTCCTTTTCTTCAGAGAAGCATCGGAAGCATGTTGTTCTACCTAAGGTAAAAATATTATCTACTTTCTCCCTACTAGGTAATGACAATGTCTACACTAACAACTAAGCAGTTAGAGGTAGATTAGTTAAGTGGGTAGACACCCTAATCAATGAAGCCATTATTCATTGTTGGTGTACTGCCATGACAAGAGCACTAGTTCAAGATTTCTCTAATCTATTCTTGTAGGCTTCCTCTACCTCCTCCTGTCCTACCTTTAAAGGATCTAAGTGGGAACAGATTTTCCCTACTGTCTTCTCTAAATAGCTCACCTCTACACTCCCTCCTTATAGAGAATGGGACTGCAAGTTTAACCTAAAAGAAGGAGATTCTCCCCCCTAGGGCCCTCTGTACAAACTATCTAAAATGTAGCTCTAGGTCCTAAAGGATTATATTGCTATGATAACTGAAGAAGGCAAGATCTGTCTTTCTGAATCCCCTATATATGCTCCTATCCTCTTTGTCAAAAAGGCAGATAGATCCCTTTAGCTTTATGTTGACTGCTGTGACCTCAATAAGGTGATTATTCAAAACAGGTATCCCTTACCCCCTGATAACTGAACTACAGGACTGTATTAATACTTCTTGTTAGTTCTCTAAACTTCACCTCAAAAATAGCTATAACCTCATTTGCATAACCAAAGTTGATGAGTGGAAAACAGTATTTAGAACTAGGTAAAGACAATATGAATATCTGTTCATGCTATTTAGATTGTCAAATACAGCTTATGTCTTTCAGGAAATGATAAATACTATATTCTGGGATCTCCTAGACCTTGGGGTCATCATTTACTAGGACAATATACTTATCTATATAGAAACAAAACAAGAGCATGATTACCTAGTCTAGGAAGTTGTCTGCTACCTAGATTAGAATAAACTAGGCCTGAATCTCTCTAAGTACATTTTTGCAGTTTATGAAGTAGAGTTCTTAGGCTTTGTAATCTCAGACAAGGGGGTGTCAATAGTAAAAGATCAGGTCAAGATAGTCTAGGAATAGCCTATTCTGTCTACAGTCTATGATGTCTACTCATTCTTAGGGTTCACTAACTTCTATTTGATCTTTATTAAAGAATTCTTGAAGCTAGTAACCCCTTTAATAAATCTTACTAAGGATGACCAGCTATGAATCTAGGGTACTATAGAGCAGTTTGCCTTTTACCCAGTTAAGGAGTTGTTTACCAGTACTCCCATACTAGTCTACTTTGACCATGCTCTCCTATAAGTTGCTGAAACTGATGCTAGTGATTTCACCATTAGCAGTATCCTCTTGCACTAATTCCCTGATAGATCCCTTTGACCCATAGCATTTCACAGTTAGAAGATGCATCTACCAGAATGTAACTACAAGATTTATGATAAAGAGATGCTAGCCATAGTTGATTACCTCTACTACCAATAGAGCCATTGGTGTTTAGGATCAGCACATATAGTAACAGTCATTACAGACCACAAGAACCTTGAGTACTTCTCAACAACCAAGGTTCTTTCTTAATGGCAGGTAAGATAGATGGAGAAAATGGGTAACTTTAACTTCTACATTATCTACTGACTAGGAACCTACAATATCAAGGCTGATATACTATCGCACTATGGGGACCACACTTATAGAGAGGGGGGCACCTGAGTAAGGGCTCCTCTTCCTCAAAAAGGGTTAGTATATCTCAGCTATTAAAAGATCTCTGACTGCCCTGTACCCTACCTTTGTCAAGGAAATAAAGAAAGTATCTACCTAGGACCCAGAGTATCAGGCTCAGCTCTAGAGTCCTACTGGCCACTATTCTCTATCTCAGGGTCTTCTGAAGTACAATGGCCTCTGGTATGTCCCCTCTTCCCTTTATAAACAGGTCCTTGAATCTAGGTACAACTACTCTACAGCTAGCCATCTTGGCCATAATAAGATATATGAGCTTATTGATAGGGACTTCTACTAGCCAATAATCAAAAAGGATATAACCGACTATATTTCCTCCTATGACCAGTGCCAGAGGAATAAGCTACTATGATGGAAGACTCAGTGAGGATGTAGACACAGGTATAGGTAAAAGAAGCTTTATAAGAGGGTCTTACGAAGTGAACTCAGATATCTTAACTGGCAAGTTAGAACCACTTATGTTTTCTACCTTTATCGAAGAGTTAAGAGATGATAGAGAATTTATCGATAAAAAGCAAACTATATTCTTAAGGCTCAAAGATAGTACAAGACTTGAGATGATAGCTAGAGAGAGAAGAAGAAACAAAATACATCACTCAGGGGGGGGAAATTCATTTTATTTTATCTTTATGACCCTGAAGAGGTCATCTAAAAGAACCTCTATGTATAGCTATGTAAAGCTATGACAGAGGTAGAAGACAGCTAACTTAAGGTTGGTAGCGTGGTCTATGGTTTACAGCTAAAATACACATTTTTTTCCCAAATCCTCCTCGCTTACATGCAATAAACTAAAGAGGAGATAGGGTGAAGAGGAAAGAGCAGTGGGGGAAAGAGAAACAATATACATCACTAAAACTCTTTTCTATCAGTCACACTCTCTAGTAGGAGGCTTTTTGCAAACTTAATCGAAAGGCCTAACAAAATATGTCACTTATCTGCTCCCTCTTAAATACCTATTTCTGACTGAGTAGCTATAGAGAAACTTTTACAAAGTAAATGAACCCTATCGAAATATTCTATAAAGATTCCCATACTCTTTCATAATTTCCTACAAGGAGATCAGTTTCAAAATCTAAGAATCAAAGAAAATGTTTGATATGATCATTCAGGACCTTTGGAGAAGAAACTCTTCAACTCCTGTCCTACAACGATATGACCGATCAGCATATCACAATGATATAAAGGTGATAAGGCCTATCATTGATCACATACATATAATCTCATGTATGTTATGTTGTTAATGCCTTACCTTGCTAGTCAGGGCTTAGTGGCAACAACACTCATCATGTGGTTCCATGGTTTACGAGTTGATCATAGGTTTTGGTATACCTTCTAGTTGACTTAGAACAAGTTCTACATATGTACTAGTAGCTGGGTAGACCACTTGGTATAGTTATCTATAACATTACGCCCCTTATAAGGTACATAGTCCCTATGTACAATAGTCAACAGGTTAGTAGAGTTCATCACTAGAGATAGGTAGGAATGTCCATATGATTAGGTGAGAGGATAGAAGACCTTAGGCTGTGAGAAGGAGACTAGTTTTTTTGGGGCTGAGTATCTTAGTATAGTAATTTATCTAACTCCTAGAGAAGTCATTGTCAACCATAGTAGAAGGAAAGGTTACTTACTCAGTTCCTTCCCATTCACTTACATGGTAGAGTATCTTCTGCTTTAATAGCTTGTGTTTCAGTATTTAGATAGCATAGGCAATAGTTGATAAACTCTTACATAGGCTCTCTATTACTTAAGAGATTTTCCTCTGGTTCCCACAAGCCCTCATCATTAGAGTATCCTTCCCAGAGAATGAAGTACTAGAGTTTCTCAGACCTTTGATATAGTTAGACCTTGGAGATTTCCCTGACAAAATAGTACTGCTCCCTATCATCAATTTCTAGGTTTAGGGCAGGAGTCTAAGGGAAGTTGGATGACTCTTAGTGAGTTCAAGCTTGGAGATGTAGAACACTGGATGCATCTTCTAGGAGAATAGGAGTTTGAGCTTGTAAGCCCTTTCCCCTACTACTTTGATGACCTAGAATGCACTAGCAAGCTTAGAGTCTAACTTGAGTGAAGGTCTTGGGGATGGGAGATTTCCTCGCTTAAGGAGTACGAGGTTACCAGGCTTGACTGGAGGAAATTCCTGGTGATGTTAATCATGCCAGGTATTTGATCTGACTTGGGCATCAAGGAGACTTTACCTAATTTCAGACCAGGAGTATTGAAGTTTCTCAGTGCCTTTGAAGAAGGTGACTTGCTATATGATATCCAATGACAGGTGGAACCCAAAATTAGCAAAGAATAGGGAAGAGCCTATTGAGGAAGACTGAGCATTATTTAGCTAGCAGTAGGAAGAAGACCCAATCTGTTTGGTCAAAGTTGATATATGCCTTTATGTATGCTTTCAAGATTTGGTTTAGCCTTTCTGTCTGGCCATCAGTCTGGGGAAGAGCTACTGTAGACTTGAAGAGTTTTACCCTAAGCTTATCTATTACCTCCTTCCAGAAGTAGTCAAACTTGGGATCCCTATCTAAGACTATATTAGTCAGTAGTCTATAGAATCTCTACATCTCATGGACAAATATATTGGCCAGAACCTGGGAGGTCGCATTTGGCCATAATGGCATGAAATAGGCTATCTTGCTAAAGCAATCAATAATAACCTATATGTAGGTGAAGCTATCAGAAGAGGGAAGGTCTATAATAAAACCCTAGGATATCGACTACTATAGGTAGTAGGGAATTTCTAGAGGAAGGAGTTTGCCATTGGCCTTATATCTCCATACCTTCCTCTGGGACTGGTTATAAGATGATATGTACTTGGTGACATCGTTCCTGATATTTGGCCAGTAGAAGTCCCTATCAACAAGCTCATATATCTTGTCCTAGCCTAGATAGCTGGCTGCAGGATAGTTGTACCTGGATTCAAGGACCTGTTTATAAAGGGAAGAGGGAACATACTAGAGGCCATTATATTTCAGAAGACCTTTAGACATGGAATAGTTACTGGTAGGACTCTAGAGACAGGCCTAATACTATGGATCCTAGGCAGATACTTTCTTCATATCCTCTACAAAGGTAGGATGTAAGGCAGTCAGTGATCTTTTGATAGCAGCAATATACTAACCCTTTTTGAGAAAGAGGAGCACTTACTCAGGTGCCCCCTCTCTATAAGTGTGGTCCCTATGGCATGATAGTACATTGGCCTTACTATTATAGGTTCC
The DNA here is from genome assembly GCA_016880775.1 of Phymatotrichopsis omnivora. NCBI lineage: Eukaryota > Fungi > Ascomycota > Pezizomycetes > Pezizales > Rhizinaceae > Phymatotrichopsis > Phymatotrichopsis omnivora. Next base: position 21,662 of record JABYPW010000245.1, on the reverse strand, counting down.
TGGTCAGTAGACGATATGTAAGTTAAAGTTACGTATTTTCTCCATCCACCTTACCTGCCATTGAGAAAGAACCTTAGTTGTTGAGAAGTACTCAAGGTTCTTGTAGTCCATGATAACTATTACAACATGCGCTGATCCTAAACACCAATACCTCTATTGGTAATAGAGATAATCGACTATGGCCAGCATCTCCTTATTATAAATCTCATAGTTGCATTCTGGTGGAAGTATCTTCTAACTGTAAAATGTTATGGGTTGAAGGGATCTATCAGGGAGTTGCTGTAAGAGGATGCCACTAATGGCAAAATCGCTAGTATTAGTTTCAGTAACTAAGGGGAGAGTGTTATAAACACCGGTAGTGGTCAGCGTCAAGGTACCTAGATGATGCACTATGATGGAGGTTACGCTTAGATTGTCAACATGTGAGTATGCTATCTCTACCCTTCACCATTGTGTTAAGCACTCTAGAGACGATCCTCTGTCACATGATCTTGTGGCGTGGCGTGGCATGGTGTGGCTTTGCCATTAGCCTTGACTAAGCGTAGGAAGTCAGCCCTACAGGCATGTAATCAGCTGTCGGCATGACGCGACATTGGCCTAGTCAGCTATGAGGTCATGATTGGGTGATCGGACTCGTATCGCAAGAGACTATCACAAATTGGGAGTGAGGCCTGAGAGTGTGATAGGCAATCATTGTGAAATCGAGTACTAATCACATCCTGTCCTTTCTGGACTCTTCTACAGGTTTCGGCAATTAGAAATCAGGAGATGGTCTAGAACGGGTCTTAGTTCTTTGTGTTTCCATTTCCTTTATCATCTCTTTATCAGCTTGGGTGAAGGATGGGATATATAAGTGCGCAGTTGCTCTTGTCTTGTGTCTTCACTCGTCCCATTCCATACCACGAATTTCCTGTCGGTCGTGGGTTTTGTAGCGTAAGCGAGTTTTCCCCGCCCGTGCAAGGTTGCCTAATTACTGGTTCAGTCCTTGTAAGCGAATGCGACCGATGATCACAATGGCCGTATGAAGGGTTACCCTGACGGCGCTTAGTGATGTATCGCTCCCTCTCTACTTAGGCCATCCGATTAAGTTCGCGCAAAGCCATCCGGTAGAAGAGTGTGACTGATGGAAAAGAGTTTCCTTGTCTTGTGTCTTTTCCTTCCTTCCTTCTTTAGCGATAGCTACTTGTTTTCTCTGCAATCACTATTGTGAAAAGCCTTTAAGTTATCTTCAAGCCTTAAAGAATATATTCGTTATTTCCTGTCTTCGATCTTGAAGTCCACCCCGTTCATTGTAGGAATGATATCTCCCAGTTGAGCTTTCATTTAGCCAAGATATCTGAGTTTACTCAGTAGCATTTATGAAGCGTGCCTGAGGTATCTTTACCGAGTCATATACGAACCATACAGGGTGATCTGTAATACTATATTCTTTAAAGAAGATGGCTTCCTCTTCTCCCGACGTTCCGATGCCCGATGCATCTTCTCTCGCTCTTGTTGTGGGTTCTCAGCTCACCAACCCTTCAGCCTGAACTGTTCAGACCACTCGCTCCTTGGCCTCAAATGTTTCAATGCATAAAGAGGCCACCATCAATTTAAACACCGCCGAGTTAGCCTACGCCAACAAGCATCAGAAAATGGTCATCGACAACTATGTGGCCATGATGCAAGCCTTACACAAGGCTCAGCATTTTCTGGGGGAAGAACCCTACAAACAGGCTCTTTAAGACACGGAGGAGGAGTTCTAAAAGCAAAGGGATGACGTGGCGTCCATCATCTATGCCACTATAGTGCTTCACCGCACCATCCATAAGTCCCTCCCCAAGTTGTCCATGGCTTTCCCCCCCTCAATGACAAATCTTCTCCTCTCCGCAGTGGAACAGATCCAGAAGGAGAGAGATTCCTTTGCTCAATGGGAGTCAGATTACACCAACACCCTCAATAAGGCACATCAGGACGTGGTTCAAGACTTGAACCACAAACTGACCGATCTGTGCCAACAGTTAGCAGATCAGGCCCTTCACCTTTTGCCCTCCCTAAATGAACAAATCGCCACTCTGACGGCGAGCCTGGCCAAAGCAAAGGCCAGAGTAGAAGTCTTGGAGTAGGGAGAGGTCCCTCTCCAAGTGAAACTTAGCGAGGTGAATGACACGATCTTGCGCCTCAGGGCAGAGAATGAAGCCCTCTCTGCCAGGTCTACCTTGAGGAAGGAAGATGTGGTCAAGCTTAGGGAAGATCTGATGAAGGCTAACAATGATGCCAAGCTGTGGAAAGAGTTGTACTACTAGTACAAGGAAAACTATGGGTCCATTGTTTCCCCTCCGGTGTCAAGAAATCCAGATGAGCCCATAGATCTGGATGATGGGGCAACCCATGTGTCCGCTCCTCCTCTGTGACCACGCAGCCTTCACCGTAGCATCCCTTCCTTTCAGCCACCTTCCCGACCTATCTCCCCTACTCCTCCTCCCCCTGCGCCTCGTTCTGCCATTGCAGGACCTTCTCGGAGGAACAGGGAAACCTCCTTTGCTTCCTTCGTAACACCTCCCCACCTAACCGCTCCTTGTCCACTTGATGAGAGTTATGTTAGGCGGATAATGGAGGAAGTACTTGGGCAAACTGCCCCACCAGTACCTCCCTCAAATTGCTTGACAACCGCTCTACCTCCTGTCCTGTCTGCCTCTTTCAAGGGTCCCAAGCCAGCTGATCCTGAGAAGTTCTCGGGGAAGGCAGAGGACATAAGGAAGTTCATCGAATAATGTGAGAACTACTTTGCCCTCCAAGCCCATGCCTTCCCCCACGACTGGATCAAAACCAGGTTTGCGTCCAAATACATGACGGGTACTGCGCGAATCTGGTGGTAAGCCAACTCTCATAGGTAGACCCAGCAGACTGCCATTTGGGACAACTTTACCAAGGCCATGAAGACCTACTTCAGGGCCTTTGCCACCAAGCCCTAGGCCATCAGAGAGATGATCAATGCCAAACAAACCAAGGGCATCCTCTCTTACCTCACCCATATGGAGGCTCTCAACCAGGTTGTCCAAGGTGACCAGGAGTCCTTCAAGTTCTAGGATGAGAGGGGCCTAAAGCAAGATCTCCGCCTGGCGATGGCAGCCCAAACCACCCATGAGACCCTAGCAGCTGAATGACTTTCTTGTGTGGTACAGGTGGGCCTGGCGATGGAGGATGCTTGGGTGGCCATCCAGGAGTCCCATAAGGGACAACAGACTATGCAGGACTCGGCCCAGGCTGCTCCTTCTACCAAGCTGAAAAAGACCTAGGACAAGCGTCCCTCAGGGTCCTCTTCCTATGACAAAGGGAAGCTTCCTCCACTCACCGAGGAAGAGAAGGAGTGGGCTAAGAAGAACAAGGCCTGTCTGCGCTGCTTGTCTAAACACCATAGTATTAAGGACTGTTACTCGACGAGGAAGTTCTCCATCTCTGCAGTCAAGATTGCGTCCACATCAACAAAACGCAAGGCAGATGATGATGGGAACTCCTCCTTGTCCAAGCAGCTAAGGACCTCTGCAGTGCGTGTGGTCGATCTCCTGGATAACTGGAAGGATAGGGATGATATCCCCATGGTGTAAGTGCCCCTTTTCCTTTGTGGCATCCCACACCACCTCTCCCGTTTTCCTTTGTTCTCTGTTTCCTTTAAGTCCCAGTTGGATTGAAGCATTGAATTTGTTGTATGAAATTTCCTTTAAGACCATTGTTTGAAATTTCCTTTGTGCTTTCTTTACTAAGGAGCTGGTGTTCACAACCATTGTTGCGTTCTTGGTGGGTGGGCCTGCCAGCATTGAGGGTAATGTAATTCATGATACCCATGAGTGATGTGTTATGACCTAATGCTGTTATGACTGTTATGATACCCTCATGTATTATTTTCCTTCCTTTTTTTAAAGGCATTAATTAGAGGTTGTGTTTCCTTTTCTTTTGCAAGTTCTGCCTGAGGAGGACCCGTACCAGGTCGAAATGCGCTGGCCGTATAGCAGACCACCATTCTTTACTGCATTCCTACAAGTTCTCAGTTTCACCGCATTTCCAACTCCCACTGTTCAGAATAACCTCCTTGCAGATAAGATGTATAGTGAGCTCCAACCACGAGTTTCCCGGGAGAGATCAGGGAACGTATTCGCTACTGCCACCATGTCAACCATCGTTTCCTCCAAAGAAGGCCCTGCCCAGTGCAGGTGTATTACAGTTCCAGTCACTTTGCACTGGAAAACCTATTCCGTTGAGGGTCCCCAAGTACATGTGATTACAGCTACAGCCAAGCTGGACAACAGAGCGACTGGTGCTTACATTTCAGATCGTCTCCCTGTCCCTAAGAAGAAGCGGTCCCAGGCAGTCAACGTCTTCGCCTATGATAGTTCCTGTCATCAAGAGTGGTACTATACCCCTAAGCTCCAGATGCAGGTCCTCAACTATCACGAACTTATCGACTTTGATGTTGGCCCTATGCCTCCAGATGTGGACATATACCTTCCTGTCAAGTGGTTCTAAGATCATGAACCACAGGTCAACTATGAACAGGCTATTCTCATGGGATTCCCCTCCTCCAAATGCAAGAACTATCTAGTGATGCCAACGGTCCAGATGGCATCAGCATTTGATCTGATTAAGGATGATGACTTCTACGCCAACTCCGAAGCTGTCGGGGGTAGACTTCTTGGGTGGGTGGACACCCCAGTCAATGAAGGAGTTGTCCGTCGTTGGTACGCCGCTATGACCAGGGCTCCAGTGGGCAACTTTGCTGAGCTCTTCATGCGGTCTTCCATCTACTCGACCTCTGAAGGTGACAAGTGGGAACAAATCTATCCTGCTATCTTCTCTGAATGCCTTGCCTCCTCGCTCCCTTGCCATCGGGAATGGGACTGCAAAATCGATTTGGAGGAAGGAACGACTCCTCCCTAGGGCCCGCTTTACCATCTGTCTGAGACTGAGCTCCAGGCCCTACATGAGTACCTTGATCAGATGATCAAGGAGGGCAAGATTAGGCCTTCCAAGTCTCCCGTGGGCACTCCTATCCTGTTCGTGAAGAAGGCTGATGGTTCCCTCCACCTTTGCGTCAACTACCAGGGTTTGAATAAAATCGTTATTCAAAACCGCTATCCTCTCCCCCTGATGGGTGAACTTAGAGACTGCATTAGCAATGCGAAATGGTTCACCAAGCTTGACCTCAAGAATGGCTACAACCTCATCCGCATTACTGAGGGTGATGAGTGGAAAACATCCTTTTGCACTCGTTATAGCCAGTACAAGTACTTGGTAATGCCGTTTGGTCTCTGCAATACCCCTGCTGTCTTCTAGGAAATGATGAACACAATTTTCCATGACCTCCTCGATCTCAGTGTCCTCATCTACCAAGACGACATCTTGATCTATGCTGCCACCAAGGAAGAACACGACCGCCTTGTGCAGGAAGTACTCAAGCACCTTGACCACCACAAGCTAGCACTCAAGCCGGCCAAGTGCGTCTGGGTGGTCCACGAAGTGGAATTCCTTAGGTTCATCATCTCCGACAAGGGCAATAGCATTTCTGAGGATAGAATTCAAGCTGTCTGAGATTGGCCCACTCCCACCATGGTTCGAGATATCTGTTCGTTTCTGGCCCTTGCCAACTTTTATCGGGTCTTCATCCAAGGATTTTCGAAGATTGCAATGCCCCTGACAAACCTCACCAAGCAAGACCAACCCTGGACCTAGGGATCTCCACAACAGTCTGCCTTTGAGACCCTTAAGGCCCTCTTCACCTCTGCGCCCATCCTTGTCCACCACGATTCTCAAGTCCCTCTTAAAGCCGAAACCGATGCCACTGACTTTGCCCTTAGGGGCGTGCTGTTTCACCGGTTTCCTGATAGCTCTATGTGCCCATTGGCCTTCTACTCTCGCAAATTTGAACCAGTGGAGGGGAATTATGAGATCTATGACAAGGAAATGCTTATAGTGTTCGACTGCCTTTACATGCAAGGGAGACATTGGTGTGAGGGAGTTGCTCATCCAGTGCTGGTAATAACGGATCACAAGAACCTGGAGTACTTTACGACCACTCAGCTCCTCTCCAGGAGACAGGCCTAGTGGATGGAGAAATTGGGCACCATCGATTTCCAGGTAGTGTATTAGCTAGGTAAGTCTAATGACGTGGCTGATGCCTTGAGCAGATGTGGGGACCACGTCCCTACGGAGGGGGCACCTGAGCTCAGTCTTCTCTTCCTCAAGAAAGGACAGTATATTGCTACGATTGAGAAAAGCTATACTTTGCTCAATCCTTCCTTTTACCAAGCCTTGAGGGAAGCCGTTGCTACTGACCCTGAATGCCAATGCATTCTGAGCTCGCCACCGGAACCCTACAGTGTTCATGATGGCCTTCCGATGTGGAATGGCCTGTGGTATGTACCCCCATCTCTTCGCATTGAGGTTCTCAAGTCCAGGCATGATCACCCCATGGTAGGCCACTTAGGCTGAGATAAGACCTTTGATCTTATCGACAGAGTCTTCTACTGGCCACATCGAAGGCAGGATATAGCTGAGTATATCTCTGCGTATGACCAGTGTCAACGGAATAAAGCCCACCGACACAAGGCCTATAGGCAGTTGCTTCCATTGGAGATACCCTACAGGCCATGGGAATCGATCTCTATAGACTTTGTGACAGACCTCCCTCCTTCTGACGGCTTCACCCAAGTGTGGGTTATCGTTGATCGGTTTTCCAAGATGGCGCATTTCATTCCTCTCAGCCCTAATGTCGACTCCAGGTACCTCACCAACATTTTTGTCCGTAAGATCTGGAGACACCATGGCTTACCTACCAACATCATCTCCGACCGTGATCCCAAGTTTGAGTCCTTCTGGGGTCATGTGATGGATCAACTTGGGGTTAAGTTGTCAAAGAGCACTACAGCTCACCCCCAAACTGACGGACAAACGGAACGGCTGAACCAGGTCCTGGAAGCCTATCTCTACGCATATGTCAACTACGAGCAATTAGATTGGGTTTTCTTTCTCGCCCTAGTAGAGTTTGCGTACAATAATACCAAGTTGTCTGCCACTGGGGTGTCCCCTTTTTTTGCCAATTTCGGATATTATTCTTCGCTTGATGCAGTTCAAACAGTCTCTGCCTACAGGGGAAGTGAGGCTTTAACTCGAGAATGGAACACTATTAGGCAATGCCTCTTCGACGATCAGAAGAAGATGGTTGCGTGGTATGACAAGTCTCACCTTCCTTTCCCCAAACTCAAACCCGGAGATCGTGTCCTACTTAAGCGAGATAATATCACCCCTTCACAACCCTCCCGCAAGCTATACGCTAAGTTTGCAGGCCCCTTTGAGGTGATCAAACCTATAGGCCCTCGGGCCTACAACCTCAAGCTTCCCTTCTCTTGGAAGATCTACCCTGTTTTCCACGTCTTGAACCTAGAACCCTACTACGTTTCTGGTCGGTTCCCAGTACATCCTCCTCCTGCTCCTGAGATTGAGGAAGGTGAGAACTACTTCTTCGTTTCTGAAATCGCCAAAGTCAGAAACAATTAGAAAACTAAGCAGGTGGAATACCTGGTGTTGTGGGAAGGATATTCTTGTGATGAGGGAAGTTGGGAACCCTTGGAGTCCCTGCTAGTCAACAGTGAAACTATCAATGCTCTCTTGACCTTTTGACAGGCCCATCTGGAGGCAGAGCGCCAAGCTACTGAGTCAGAGGAGGCTCGACCACACAAGCGAAGACGGAGGAATTGAGGTATGTATAGTTGCTCCTTCCTCAACAGTTGGTTTCCCTTTAATGCAGCAGGGCGACACCACTGTGTCCATCGCATAGTCCTGAGTCCCCTTAAAGCTCCATCCAGTTGGGATGACCTCCCCCTATGGGCTGCAGGAAACTATCCTTTTGCCTTGGTTGCTCTCAAAGGAAAAGGAGAACCTGACATAAAGCTAACTCCTATGCGTATGGGGACTATGCGCCTTAGAAGGGGCGTAGTGTTATGAACACCAGTAGTGGTCAGCGTCAAGGTACCTGGACGATGCGCTATGATGGAGGTTACGCTTATATTGTCAACATATGAGTATACCGTCTCTACCCTTCACCATTATGTTAAGCGCTCTGGAGACGATCCTCTATCACATGACCTTGTAGCATGGCATAGCATAGTGTGGCTTTGCCATTAGCCTTAACTAAGCATGGGAAGTCAGCCCTACGGGTATGTGATCGGCTATCGGCATGACACGACATTGGCCTAGTCAGCTATGAGGTCATGATCGGGCGATCGGACTCGTATTGCAAGAGACTATCCCAAATCAGGAGTGAGGCCTGAGAGTGTGATAGGCGATCATAGTCAAATCAAGTACTAATTGCATCCTGTCCTTTCCAGACTCTTCTACAGGTTTCGGCAATTAGGAATCAGGAGATGGTCCAGAACGGGTCTTAGTTCTTTGTGTTTCTATTTCCTTTGTCATCTCTTTGTCAGCTTGGGTGAAGGATGGGATATATAAGCGCGTGGTTGCTCTTGCCTTGTGTCTTTTCCTTCCTTCCTTCTTTAGCAATAGCTACTTGTTTTCTCTGCGATCACCATTGTGAAAAGCCTTTGAGTTATCTTCGCGCCTTAAAGAATATATTCGTTATTTCCTGTCTTTGATCTTGAAGTCCACCCCATGCATTGTAGGAATGATATCTTCCAGTTGAGCTTTCATTTAGCTGAGATATCTGAGTTTACTCAGTAGCGTTTGCGAAGCGTGCCTGAGGTATCTTTAGTGACTCATATACGAACCATACAGCGTGATCCGTCACAGAGAGCATAGTAAAAATGGACTAGTATTGGAGTACTAGTGAATAACTCTTTGAGTGTGTCAAAGGTATGCTATTCCCTAGTACCCTAGGTCCATGGCAGGTCATTCATGGTAAGGTTTGTTAGGGTAGTTACTATCTTCAAGAAGCCTTTGATGAAGATCCTATAGAAGTTGGTAAACCCTATAAATAAGTGGATATCATAGACTGTACATAGAATAGGCCATTCCTGGAGTGTCTTGACCTGATCTCCTGCTATTGACACCCCTTTGTTTGAGATAACAAAGTATAAGAACTCTACTTTATGAACTACCTAAATGTACTGAAAGGGCTTTAGGGCTAGTTTATTCTCCTCTAGATGGCAGAGAACTTCCTAGACTAGGCAATCATACTCTTCTTTTGTTTCTGAATATATGAGTATGTCATCTTAGTCAATAATAATACTAAGGTCTAGAAAATCCCAGAATATGGTGTTTATCATTTCCGGAAAGACTGAGGGTACTTTTAACAAGGTAAACGGTATGACTAGGTACTTGAACTGACCATACCTGGTTCTAAATGCAGTTTTCCACTTATCATATTTAGATATATGGATGAGGTTGTACCTATTTTTCAGGTCAAGCTTTGAGAATCAATGAGCAGCACCAATACAATCTCTTAGCTCTATTATCAAGGTCAAGAGATACTTATTTTAGATGATTACCTTGTTGAGGTTATAGTAGTCTATATAGAGGTGAAGGGATCTATCTGCCTTTGTGATAAAGAGGATATTAGCTCCTATATAGGACTTAGAGGGACAGATTTTACCTTCTTCTGTCATCCTATCAATGTATTCCCACATAACCTAGAGCTCAGTTTCTGATTACTTATATAGAGGGCCATAGGGAGGTATTACTCCTTCCTTTATGTCAATCTTGTAATCCCATTCCCTATAAGGGGGAAGTGCAGAGGTGAGCTGTTTAGAAAAGATAGAAGAGAAGATCTGTTCCTACTTGGATCCTTCAGAAGTATGAGAGGAGGAGGGAGAGGAGGCTCATAAGAATACATTAGAGAAATCTCAAACAGGTAATCTTGTTATAGCAGTACACTTATGATGAACAACAGCTTCATTCATCAGGGTATTCACCTACCTAACCAATCTACCTCCAACAGCTTGGTTGTTAGTGTAGAAGTCATCACTGCCAAGGAGGGAGAAGGCAGATACCATTTCCACCTTAGGTACTATAAAGTGTTTCCGACACTTCTCTGAAGGAAAGGGGACTAATTCTACCTTATCATAGTTGATACAAGGCTCATAAACATGAAACCACTTGACAGGAAGGTAAATGTCAATAGCTGAAGGTATAGGGCCAACATTAAAATCAATAATTTCATAATAGTTGAGGAACTGCATCTGTAACTTAGGTGTAAAGTACCACTCCTGCTTAGCAGTTACGGATTATAGCTGTAGTGGTGCCATTATCAAGCTTATCATATGCAGTGATAGCATAAGTTTTAGTTCCTATTAAACTGTTAGTTTTCCAGCAAAGAGTCACTAGAACTTTGATACATTTGCTATAAGTAGGGCCTTCTTTAGGAGATAATATAACAGACATAGTGGATACATTCTGTGATCTCTCCCAGGAAGCTCGTGGCCATAGCCTGCTATATGACAAACAAATATGGTGTTTAAAAAGTGTAGGTTTGTAGGGTATAGGAAGGTAAAAAGAAGTACTATCAAAGAATAACAGTTTATTACATGACCAGTATATTTCAGCCTTCAGGCTATTCTCAGACAAACAGGATAGAATTATCAGTAAAACAAATACAAGCCTCAATACTGGTGGCCTACCTACTAAGAACCATAGCTTACTGCCATAGAATACCAGTTCCAAATAGAAATTCCAAAACTTGTGCAAGTAAAGCAAACAATTCTTTCAAAAGGAAAAAAGTGTTATGGGAACCTCTCCATGAGTTCCATGTGCCAGTCGGCTATCCTACCCAACATCTCAAATCAACTTGGAGACATGAGCTAAAGATTAGGTAACTTGTCCACAAGGCAATTCTCCTTGTTGTGTACAGTGTACCAATCTCTATCCGAGATCTAACCTGAGAGTAATTGCTTCTTGAGGTCCGTTACCTAAGAGACAAAGGCTGGGGATCAGGAACTTGCAAACTAGGCAACTCTCAAAATCATGTACAGTGTACTAATCTAAGTCTCCCACAGGTGCTCCTATCCTGTTTATGAATAAGGCTTATGGTTCCCTCTACCTTTGGGTCGACTACCGGGGTTTGAATATAATCGTTATTCAAAACCGCTATCCTCTCCCCCTTATAGGTGAACTTAGGGACCGAATCAGTAATGTGACAGGGTTCACCAAGCTCAACCTGAAGAATAGCTATAACCTCATTTGTATTGCTGAGGGTAATAAGTGGAAAACATCTTTTTGTACTCACTATGGCCAGTACGAGTATTTGGTGATGCCATTTGGTCTCTGCAATGCCCCTGCTGTCTTCCAGGAAATGATGAACACAATCTTTCATGACCTCCTCGATCTGGGTATCCTCATCTACTAGGACGACATCCTGATCTATGCCACCACCAAGGAAGAACACGACTGCCTTGTGTATGAAGTTCTCAAGCGCCTTGACCACCATAAGCTGGCACTCAAGCCCGCCAAGTACATCTGGGCAGTCCATGAGGTGGAATTCCTTGGGTTCATCATCTCGAATAAGGGTATTAGCATTTCTGAGGATAGGATTCAAGCCATCCAAGATTGGCTGACTCTCACTACAGTTCGTGATGTCCATTCATTTTTAGGCCTCGCCAACTTTTATAGGGTCTTCATCCAAGGATTTTCGAAGATCGCCATGCCCCTGATAAACCTCACCAAGTAAGAATAGCCCTAGACCTAGGGGTCTCAGCAGTAACCTGCCTTCGACACCCTTAAGGCCCTCTTCACCTCTATACCTATCCTTGTCTACCACGATTCTCAAATCCCCTTGCAAGCTGAAACGGATGCCAGTGACTTTGCCCTTAGGGGCATACTGTCGCACCAGTTTCCTGATAGCTCCATTCACTGATTAGTCTTTCACTCTTACAAACTTGAACTAGCAGAGTAGAATTATGAGATCTATGATAAGGAAATACTTGCAGTGTTCAACTGCCTTTACATGCAATGGAGATATTAGTGTGAGGGAACAGCTCATCTAGTACTGGTGGTGACGGACTATAAGAACCTGGAGTACTTTATGACCACTCAGCTCCTCTCCAGGAGACAGGCCTAGTGGATGGAGAAATTGGGCACCATCGATTTCCAGATAGTGTATTGGCCAGGTAAGTCCAATGACATGGCTGATGCTTTGAGCAGATGTGGGGACCACATCCCTATGGAGGGGGCACCGGAGCTCGGTCTTCTTTTTCTCAAGAAAGGACAGTATATTGCTGTAATTGAGAAGTCTTATACCTCGCCCAGTCCTTCCTTTTACTAAGCCTTGAGAGAAGCCGTTGCTGCTGACCCTAAATGCTAACGCATTCTGAGCTCACCACAGGAACCCTATAGTGTTCATGAAAGCCTTCCAATGTAGAATAGTTTGTAGTATGTCCCCCCTTCTCTCTGCACTGAGGTTCCTAAGTCTAGGCATGATCACCCTATGGCAGGCGACTTATGCTGAGATAAGACCTTTGATCTTATCGATAGAGACTTCTACTAGCCATATCGATGGCAGGATATAGCCAAGTATATCTCTGCATGCAAATAGTGCCAATGGAATAAATCCCGCTGACACAAGGCCTATAGGCAGTTGCTTCCATTGGAGATACCCTATAGGCTATGGGAATCGATCTCCATGGACTTTGTGATGGACCTCCCTCCTTCTGACGGCTTTACCCAAGTGTGGGTAATCGTTGATCGGTTTTCTAAGATGGCATATTTTATCCCTCTCAGCCCTAATGTTGACTCCAGGCACCTCACTAACATCTTTATCTGTGAGATTTGGAGACACCATAGCCTTCCTGCCAATATCGTCTCCGACCATGATCCCAAGTTCTAAGCCTTTTGGGGTCATATGATGGAAAAATCTCGGGGTTCGGTTGTCAAAGAGCACTGCTGCTCACCCCCAGATAGACAGATAAACTGAACAGCTGAACTAGGTCCTGGAAGCTTACCTCTGCACATATGTCAACTTTGAGCAATCGGATTGGGTTTTCTTTCTCACCCTAGCAGAGTTTGCATACAACAATGCTAAGTCATCCTCCACCGGGGTGTCCCCTTTGTTTGCCAATTTTGGATAGCATCCTTCACTTGATGCTGTCCAAACAGTCTCTGCCTATTGGGGAAGTGAGGCCTTAATTTGAGAATAGACCACCATCCGGCAACATCTTTTCACAGCTCAGCAAAAGATAGTTACATGGTATGACAAGTCTTACCAAGCCTTCCTGGCTCTCAAGCCTGGAGACCGCTTCCTACTTAAGTGTGATGATATTACCCCTTTATGACCTTCCTACAAACTTGACGCTAAGTTTACAGGCCCCTTTGAGATAATCAAACCCATAGGGCCTTGGGCCTATAAACTCAAACTTCCCTTTTCCTGGAAGATCTACCCTGTTTTCCACTTCTCTAAGTTGGAACCCTACTACGTCTCTGGTCAGTTCCCTATTCATCCTCCTCCTGCTCTTGAGATCAGGGAGGGTGAGAACTATTTCTTCATCTCTGAAATTGCCAAGGTTCAGAATAATCAGAAAACTAAGTGGGTGGAATATTTGGTGTAGTGGGAAGGATACTCTTATGATAAGGGTAGTTGGGAACCCTTGGAGTCACTGCTAGTAAATGGCGAAGCCATTGATGCTCTTTTGACCTTTCGATAGGCCCATGTAGAGGTAGAGCACTAAGCTACTAAGTTAGAGGAGGCTCTACCACGCAAGCGGAGAAGGAGGAATTGAGGTATATATAGTTGCTCTTTCCTCCACAGTTGGTCAGGCTCCTTCGCACCTTCAAACTACCCCCTACATTATTAGTTTTCAGCTATTAGTATCATCAAGCATCGACAAACATCGTGACTATGTCACGAAGTTTAAAGAGACCCCAAACCCCCACCCTCAACCCCCCCCCTCAAGAGGTAAGGGACGAAGCCACCACCATGAAAGCAATGTTCGCCTCGTTCAAGGCGTCTGGCATCTCCCCCCCTGTTAAGAATGAATCTGGAATAGGCGACGTTATCTCAATGCACACCGCACCTCTCATCGGCGACCTGTACATCAGATACCGTGAACTCCAGTTCTACACCCAAACCCTCCCGTCTCTCCTGGCTTCAGTAAACAAAATCCAGGAAGCGGTTACTACCATCGCTGCTGGCCAACAGTCTCTTGAAGCTCGCTTCAATGAACTCGAGGCCATTACCACCTGCAATGCAACTGCTACAGCCTCGGCTAAAGCAGGTCCCACCGAAATTGACATGGCCCTCTCCGATTCCATCAAAAAGTTACGGTCAGAAATGTCCAAAACTGCAAAAGCGGTGAAGAAGATTTCTTCTTCCCTCTCCACCCCCCCCACCCCCACTATGCCACCTGTGGCACCCCCTGCTGCTACTGATAACACCTGGGCTCAGGTGGTAAAGAGAAACAAAGGCAAAGCCGCACCCACGCCGACCCAGACTGCTACAACCCCTCCCGCCCCTAAGTACCCAACTAAGCGAGAATGGGAAATCATTGTCAATCTCGAGGGAGAAGTCCCTAAGTTTAACCCCATCGCTGTTCGGGATGCCGTCAACTCTGCTCTGGTAGAGAAGAAGGCCCCATCTGCCTGCTGCATCTGCTCTGTCTGTAAGGCCAGGGCTAGTAACGTCTTCCTCTCCGTCATGGAGAACACAACAGCGCAGCAAGTACTTGCCTACAAGCCAACTGTCGAGGAGGCTGTATGAAAGTTCTTCCCCACCACTACCGGATTACGCTGCAACTTCTTGCATAAGAAGTACATCGTGCACAATGTGCCAACCCCAGTCCTCAACACCTCCGAGTACGAACATATGTCGCTTATCCGAAAGGAGATCAAGACATTCAACCATGGAGTTGTTCTCACCTAAACCCTCGCTGGCTCATGTCGAAAGACAAGCTTATCGGCAAGCCCGCTTCCTCAATTGTCATCACGGTCGTGGTGAACAATAACCACTATCGCATTTCCCAAGGTCTTACAATACTTAACAAGAACTGCAGGACCGACCCCTACATTGCCTTCTCGAAGGCCACCCAATGCTCCTGATGCTATCGCTTTGGCCACCACCAGCTGAAGTGCACTTTTTCCCCACGCTGCCGCATCTGCGCCGGCCCCCATGCCATCTTCGAGTACTCTTGTAGTAACGCTGAGTGCAAATGCCGAGGACGACAGTGCGAACATACGGTACTTAAATGTGTCAATTGCAATGCCGCCCACCCTGCAAATAATCCCCTCTGCCCTGAATATTTGAAAGCCTTGGCCGAAAATAATAAACGAGTGGAGAACCTGCGTGCTGTGATGGAAGAGGGAATGGAGACTTAGGGCCCCTCAGAGTTTCATCTATTTTCCTGCTTTTGTTGTTCCCTTTGTGTAAGAGTCTTGTGAGTTTGGCTTCTGATATCTCCTTTGTCTTCTCTCTTTCCTTTTTCTTTGGTTGGTGTTCTTCGCTTTTACCTTGATTCCTTCCAGTTGTTGTAAGGTTCGCCTCGCTGGAGATGGGAAAGGGGTTCCCTAGGCTTTTCTTTTTCCTTTTCGCTTAAAGTTTTTCCTGCTTCTTTGATGTACCAGATGGTTGCTTTTGTGCCGGTCGCGTTTTTCTTGGAGTTTTTGCTTTCCCCCGCTGCTCTCTACTTCCCGCCCCGTCTCTTCTTTAGTTTATTGTGTGTAAGCGAGGAGGATTCGGGAACAAGTCTGTATTTTATCTTGTAAACCGTAGGCAGCGCTACCGACATTAGGTCAGCTATCTTCTACCTCCATCATAGCTTGACATAGCTGCAAGCGGAGGTTCTTTAGATGACCCCTAGCGGGGTCGTAAAGATAAAATAAAAGTGAATTTCCCCCCCCCCCCCCCCTCCACAGTTGGTTTCCCTTTAATGGAGCAGGGCAACACCATCATGTCCATTGTATAATCCTGAGTCCCCTTTAAGCTCTATTGAGTTGGGATGATCTCCCACTACAGGCTACAGGAAACTGTCCTCTCATCCCAGTTGCTCTCAGGGAGAGATAGAGAATTGACATAAAGCTAACTCCTATATGCATGGGGACCATACACCTTAGAAGGGGCGTAGTGTTATGAACACCAGTAGTGGTCAGCGTCAAGGTACCTGGATGATATGCTATGATGGAGGTTACACTTAGAATGTCAACATGTGAGTATGCCATCTCTACCCTTCACTATTGTGTTAAGTGCTCTGGAGATGATCCTCTGTCATATGACATTATGGCGTGGTATGGCATAGTGTGGCTTTGCCATTAGCCCTAACTAGGCGCTGGAAGTCAGCTCCACAGTTACTATATGATTGGCTTTTAGCATGATAGGACATTGGCCTAGTTAGCCATGAGGTCATGATCAGGGGATCAGACTCATATCGTGAGAGACTATCACAAATTGGGAGTAAGGAGTGAGAGGGTGATAGGTGATCATAGTCAAATTGAGTACTAATTGTGTCCTGTCCATTCTGGGCTCTTCTACAGGTTTTGGCGATTAGGAATCAGGAGATGGTCTAGAATTGGTCTTAGTTCTTTGAGGTTCTATTTCCTTTGTCATCTCTTTGTCAGCTTAGGTGAAGGATGGGATATATAATTGCGTGGTTGTTCTTGCCTTGTTGTCTTTCCTTCCTTCCTTCTTTAGTACATAGCTTCCTATCTTCTCTGCAATCACCATTGTGAAAGCCTTTGAGTTATCTTCAAGCCTTAAAGAATATATTTGTCTTTCTCTCTCTTCTACTCTAGAAGTCTACCCGATCATCATAGGAAAGATATCTTCCAGTTGAGCTTTCATTTAGCTGAGATATATAAGTTTACTTAGTAAAAGTTGCGAAGTGTACCTGAGGTATCTTTACCGAGCTATATATGATCTATATAGGGTAATCCATCACAAGGAGGAGGAACAGGTAGGACTACTGGTTGATTCTAAGGATCTGTCATCTACCTAGTAAGAATATTAGACATAATAGCCTTAACCTCAATGGTAGTGAGACCTTACATCTGTGTAGCTAGGGTAGGCACAGGTAAGGATCTTTGAGGGATAAAGAAATCCAAGGCGCAAGCTTTAGAGCGTCCCCTAGGAGTGGCAGATCCTTAGAAAATAGTTGGAAGTGAACAATAGAATGGATTAGGGTTAGATATAGAGCTAACTAAGGAGACACTTTCTAGGGAAAGAGGATGCGTAACCAGCTTCTTCATCTGCCTATACTTTTCCTTCCACTCTTCCAGATCCACTTTAAGCTTAGTGATCTTCTCTTCTAGAATCTTCACCTACTCCTTTCTTCTAGATATAGAGGAGGTAGAGGCTTCCTTCTGAGCTTCTAGATGCAGAACTTCCTCCTGTGCTGGGGAAAGCTGGGACTGTAGAAGGGCTATATTTTCCCTTTCTATCTTAAGTTTCTATTTGAGCAAGTCAAGCTCAGTCTGAAGGGCAGGAAGAAGGGAGGTTCATTTGTCTGCTTCAAACCTCCATTGGTTAGCCTCTATCAACCTTTGCTATGTATTAAAGAGGTTTATTTCTAACTTATACACCTTTGAGCTATGAGCCATATTTGCCTTAGCTAGCTAAACTATATACTATTGCTATTCCTATTAGATCTGCTTAATTGTTTGAAGCAGATATGTGGTAATAGTAGGGGGGAAGGCTACTATCATAGAAGGGAGGTCTCTTTTTACCTCCCAGTGGACTTTGATCATGGAGTAGAGAATAGTGGTAATATCATTTCTTTACTTCAAGAATACAGCATCCAAATCTTCTTTTGCTGCTTTAAAAATGCTTTTGCCCAAGAATTCCCTTCCATTAATGATGGCCTTAAGGGTTCAGTTGTATTCCCTAAGCATTGCTTCTTACTGGGTTTTCACATATTCTAGCTCCTCTAGCTGCAAGGTAATCTAATAGGTCCCTGTAGAGGAATCAGAAGAATATGTAGCTCAATCAGGCTTAATAGGCCTAGTGAGACTATTTCCCATAACCAGTGCCAAGGCAGTAGCTACTTCAGTCATTTTGATATCTTAAGAAGCCATCTCAATAAGAATATAATGTGATAGAAGACTCATTGAGGTTATAGATGCAGGTATAGGAACAAGAAGCTTTATAAGAGGGTATTACTGAGTGAACGCATATATCTCAACTTGCAAGTTAGAACTGCTTGTGTTTTCTACCTTTATCGAAGAGTCAAGAGATGATAGAGAATTTATCGATGAAAAGCAAAGTATATTCTTAAGGCTTAAAGATAGTACAAAACTTGAGATAATGACTAGAGAGAGAAAAAGAAACAAAATACATCGCTCATCTACTCCCTCTTAAATACCCATTTTAGACCAAGTAGCTAAAGAGAAACTTTTATAAAGGAAATAAACACCATCGAAATATTCCATTAATATTCTAGTACTCTTTTACGATTCCCTAGAGGGAGATAAGTTTCATAATTAGAGAATCAAAGAAAGGTGTAATATGATCATTTAGGACCTTTAGAGAAGAAACTCTTCAAGTCCTGTCCTCTAACAATGTGAGTGATCAGCATATCATAATGAGATCAAGGTGATAAGCCCTATAATCGATCACATATATCCAATCTCATGCATGTTGTGTTGTCAACACCTCTCATTACTTAGTCAGGGATCAGTGGTGACAACACTTATCATGTGGTACCATAGCTTAAGAGTTCATCATTAGTTCTGGCATACCTTCTAGTTGACTTAGAATAAGTTCTATACATGTCCTAGTACCTAGGTAGACCACTTGGTATAGTCAGCTATAACGGGTACGGAGATAAAAGGACTATGGTATACTCCTTCCTCTGGAAATTCCCTACCACCTATCAGAATCAATCTATATAGATTTCATCATGGACCTTTCCTCTTCTTGTGGTTTTACCTAAATATAGGTTATCATTGATCGTTTCAGAAGATGGCCTATTTTATACCATTAGGGCCAAATGCAACTTCCCAGGTTCTAGCCAACACCTTCTTCCATGAGATTTAGAGATTCTATAGACTTCTAACCAATATAGTCTTGTATAGGGACCCCAAGTTTAACTCCTTCTAGAAGGAAGTGATGGACAAGCTTAGGGTAAAACTCTCTAAATTTATAGCTGCTAATTCCTAGACCGATAGTAAAATGGAAAGGTTGAATCAAATCCTGGAAGCATACTTAAGGGCATATGTTAACTTAGACTAAATGGATTGGGTCTTCTGCTTACCACTAGCTAGGTTCGCTTACAACAATACTCAGTCTTCCTTAACAGGCTCTTCCCTATTCTTTGTAAACTTTAGGTTTCATCTATTATTGGATGCTATATAATAGGTCACCTTCTTCAAGGGCACAGAGGAACTTCAGCACTCCTAGTCTAATCTTAGGTAAAGGCTCCTTGATGCCCAGGTCAAATCAGTCACCTAGTATGATAAACATCACCAGGAATTTCCTCCAGTCAAGCCTGGTGACCTGGTACTCCTTAAATAAGGAAATCCTCTATCCTATAGGCCTTCTCACAAGTTGGACTCCAAGTCACTGGTCTCTTCCAGATTGTCAAAAAGGTAAGAGAAAGGGCTTATAAGCTCAAACTCCTATTCTCCTAGAAATTATATCTAGTGTTCCACATCTAGCAGCTGTAGCCTTACTGTGTTAACGGTGCGTATCTCAGGAGGTAGAAAGTACGGTAAACACAAGTAGGCACGAAGCTATAAGTATTACTGAGTGAACTCAGATATCTCAACTTATTCTTCTCAACTAAACAAGTGTTTCCTCATGTCTACTAAGAGATTTGGAACGAAGATAATAAGTCGCAAAGATAAGGCGAAATATATTCTTAAGACTCGAAGCTAGTCTCGAAGCTAAGGAAGAAAGGAAGGAAAGACAAGAGAGCGTCAACACTCTTTTCCCATTAATAAACTAAATACACTCTTCCCGCAGTGGGACGGCTTTTTTGCTAACTAAATAGCATGGCCTGGCTACGGAAAGTTCCTCCTCTTAACTGACCGAAAGGAAATCCTCCGCCTACTCGTGCCTAAAACGAAAAACGCAGACAACTACGTACAAAAGCTGACCAGGGAAAAACAATCACTAGGTGAACCTTAAAGCAATGAAAGAAAAACCCCCTACGCAGACTACGCGACCGAGCGAAAAATAAAAGAGAAGAGAGAAAGAGAAACGCGCAAACTCCTCCGCACTTTACCAAAGCAGGAAAACACTAGTTACATCGTGAAAAAGAAAGAAAGCAAGGTAGGAAAGAAGAAACTAGACTCCTCCCATAGTGGTGGACTTGTCCTTCCTGTTAGACTCGGCAAGTTTGGCCTGGATTAACGTCATACAGATCGGATCGTTCGCTTTGTGGGGGCCGGCGCAGTTCGCACATCGGAGGACAGTGTTCTCGCAGGCAAAGCCTTTCGGCTGTTTGCAGTCGGCGACACCGCAGGTATGTTCGGAAATAGTGTGGGGGCCGGTGCAAAGTCGGCAGCTAGGAGGTGATTGACAGTTCTAGATGGGGTGTCCGAACTTCGAGCATCGGGAGCATTGGGTGTCGGCGCTGAAGGGGATGTACTTAACGGTGCGACAGGTTTTGTTGAGGATGGTGAGACCCTTAAGGATACGGGCCTCGTTGTTGTTGTCGATGACAGTAATCAATAGCGAACCGTGATTCTGTTTGTTGATTTTGGAGCTGGACGTCAGCCAGCGCGGGGTCATGGCGAGGGTAACACCGGAGTTGTAGCATTCGATCTCTTGACGGAGTCGGGACATCTGTCCTACGGTGTTGAGGTCAGTGGCAGTGGGGACGGCATGGACAATATACTTTTTCCATGTGTGGTTGCGGTTGATTCCTTTGACTTCCGCGAACTCGCCAACAGCTTTGGTGATGACGGGGCGGTAGGAAAGGACGGCGGCGGCGGTAACAGTCTCCATGGTAGTGAGGACAAGTGTGGTGGGGTTGTTGTTTCGGCATCGTTGGATGCGCAAGAAAGAGGGAGCTTTGGCTTTGTCCAGGGCCGAATTGACTCGGTCGCGGATTTGAATGTGGGCGTCTTCGCCGAAGGCCGATGGTTCTTTGATATCGACAATAATTTCTCGGTCGCGGCGGGTGGGGTAGTGTGGGAGTGGAAGTGGGGTGGTTGGGAGTAGGTCCTTCTGGGTGACCTGGCCACTCTTCTTCTTTTGCTTTTTGGAAACGACTTGAGCCTAAGTTTGAGCGTCCTGGGCTTGCTGTGGAGCGGGGAGGGAGGTGGAGGTGGTGGCGATCGAGCGAAGTTTCCTGAGATCTTTCGCGGTCACTTTTTGTTGTTTTTGAATGTCCTTGAGGGACTCAAGGACTTCAGGTGGGGTTGGCGGGGCCTCAGCGACAGGCGCTGGGGTCTCGGTTGGGGGCGGAGGTGGTCGCGACTCCAGGGCGGCGACTCAGCTAGCGAGGTCCATCTGGGTGTTGGCGATGGTGGTGAGAGTAGACTGGATAGAAGCCAGCGATTGTTGGATGGCGGGAAAATCTCTTGCAAAGAAGGCGATGAGGTTTGTTTCAGTGTAGGCCTTGACGGCCCCCTGGTGGATTGCATCGGCTCCTGTGAAAAGTTCCCCATTACCGGTGGTGTTGTAGCCTAGGAGTTGCCCGAACTCGGAGGTTGCGAGGTCGACCTGGATTTTGCGGAGGGCTTCCACCTGTCTAACAGCATCTGGAGGGATACTAGCGGGATCACGGTCTCTGGGAAAGATGGGGGTGGAGGTGAAG
>JABYPW010000244.1:0-31305 GCA_016880775.1 Phymatotrichopsis omnivora | reverse complement strand
AACATAGGAAGTACATTTGTAGCAGCGGCTATACGAGGTCCTGGAAATCTAGCGAGAGGATGGAAATAGACGTTATAAATTCCTTTCAAGATGGCGTATGTAATGACCTAATACCCAAGTCGGATGAATAATTATCAGCACACTAGATAAGCAGTTCAAGAGTGTCCGATGTGTAGTTTCCGCTCCACATGTAATTATGCGGCGAATAAGAATATTATATATGATCTTCCGCCATGCGAGCCGGGATGAGATCGTATTAGGGTTGTACATGTACATGTACTAGTGTACTTAAAACGGTAGTAAAACAACCATTGATTAAGAATACCGATCGTTCCTCTAGTGACGCTGGCTGCCTCTGCGGTGAAGGAAGATTTTGCAAACAATTTGGCAATGGAGCAGTACAACAGCAGATGTGGAACGGTAGGGAGGTAAAGAAATTCAACTCACAAGTGCAATGGGGGTTATAATGAACACCGATGGGGGAATTTCTTCCAGTCCATGGATTGTAATTGAGGGGTTAAGCATGTTGAGAAGTTTTCGTAGCAATAGTCCGCAATTGATGCAAGGAAAAGGCGAGTGTATAGACAAAGGCGAGTGTATAGACAAAGGCGAGTCAATAGACAGTTATCCACGAGAATATTCCTCAACAATTTAACCCGGGGCCAAACATTGTTATTTATTTATAATGCTTTAGAGCCTCTTGGTACGAGTGCTCCTCCTTCCGAGTCCCCCAAACCTGGCTCTTCCTGATTTGTGGAAAACATCCGTTGGTTGGGTGGTTGGCCAAGCTATTGTGAATTGGCCTGGATTCTGATTCACTGGTAGGGTTGGAGGAGTCAACGATGGCTTGTTATCGCTGAGAAGAGAACCAGGATTGGAAGCACTTACGGTAGCTGCGGGTAAGAACGGTAAAGCTCCTAGACCGTTAAGACCATGTGTGTTGGGGGGTCTAAAGTTGATAATTTTTTTTTTGCAACACAAGAGCATACTCGAAAGTCAATTTCACCAACTCTGGGGAGAGGAAACTTCGCTCCCAATTGAGAAGCATTATCCATCTGAAATTTTAAAACCAAATGAAAGAGAATAAAATGAAATAAAAGTAAAAATCAGAAAAAACCTTGGGATTTGAGACGAATATCAGGATCAAGATAGAAAGCTAACCTCCACGGTGTTGCTCCAACTTTTACATAAAAAATTATGACGCTATGTATCTGTGTCAACCATTTTGAAACAAGTTTCTCAAAGATATTCTCCCCCGACAGGCAATCATACCCGCCGCCGTGGCTGGTGTGGGTGGCCGTCCTTTCCAATCAACGGACTAACCAGCGGATGTTCTGAATACCCCTATTATCCCTGTTCGCAAAATTTTAATGACGTACATACATTGTGGCTAAGCCTTCCAAAGTTAAAAAAAAACATTGCATACAGTAACGAAGCATATACATGAAGAACCTGATTCCTGCGCCCGGTGCTGAGTACGTAGCGATGATGTGCGAAATTCGGGAAGATCAAAGATTGGAAATCGCCTTACCGATAAGTACGACGGGAAGATATCCTTGATTAAGTATAGCGGGTGTGGATTGTTGTGGTATGCTTTGGATGTCGGTAGTAGCTGCGTAGGGGGTAGGCTCACAAAAGGAGGTGTTGGTAGCGATGATGTTCTGTTACGAACAATAACGGCTAGGCGACGATCATATGGGAATTTTTTTCACCGGTCGCTGAGCCTTGGTGCTATCAGTCATGGAGGCACTGCAGACCGTGCAATGTTGTTCCCGTGGCCTCCTGCGGTCGGTGAAGGAAGCGGTGATGGAAGCAAAGCGTTTCAACTAGCAATTTTTTTTTTTGCCGACAGAGGTACATGTACGTACGTAAGATTACTAGCAAAGCATTGAATTCCCGAGGGTCAATAAAAATCATTTTGACTCACTTTACCATCATAGACTATATACTACTACTGGTGGGAAAAAGGGGGGGAAGTAACGATGGTAACATCTCTCTACGTTGTGTGAACTTGTCCGAGAAGTTTTCGATATCGGCAATGTTATGCGTAACGTTTGAACTTTATTACTCCATCTGACGCTATCTGACTGCATGCGCAAAGATGCTTGTTGCCTGATGACGCATTTTTTTTCCACTGCGGTAAGCTGTCTGCGCTAGCCTGTGCCTTCCCGTTGCCAAGCGCCTCCGCCTCTCTCCATCCACACCAATCCCCGGCCAAGACGGGGTGGGGGAAAAATGGCTCCCAGGATTCAACCACCCACTCCTGGTGCGATGTTCTCTAGAGATTCGCAATGCTCTTCGCGGTGTTTTATTAATTTTTGCGAACCAATTTCTACCAATCAAGCTCTCGTTTTGCGACGCCCCTCGTACTCTCCATCTCACCGACCTCAACTCCATCCCTTCACCATGATCAACGCGACTTCGACGTGCCCATCAAACTAACTCTTTTCTTGCAATATCTGCTTTGTTTACTCAAACCTTCATTATATACACGTTATTAACATACAACAAAATATCGGAGCTATCCTTCAGTCATGGAAATGATCTCCTTCAAGTCAAACAAACGTTGTCGCCGCGCGGTGATGTCGTCAGGAATCTGGAGTAGAGTGGCCGTTGTGGTTATTTTTAAAGAATACTGGATTAGATTTCGAATGTCAAATGGAAGAAGGGCTTTGCTGGAGAGGTGTATGTACAAGTACATACAGTAGACTCTCTCTATGAGAATTCTGTGAATAAGAATATTCGCACTATAAGAATACCACCTCACAGTCTCGTCATTTATTGTATGCAAAATAACAATATTCGCAAGTAAGAATACTCCTTAAGACTTTGTAGAAATTTGTTAGGGTATTCTTTCAAAAACAAAAAAGGGTAGGGAATTCCCTGAAATGTTCATCAGGTAAGGGTGGTTATGCCGAAAAGGGTTGTAAATCATATGCGAAATCAGATTTCCCCTGAAATCCTCGAAATCGGACAAGGATTCTATGACACATATGCATTTTAAGCAATCTTACGATATCTGGTCACTAGGTCTGGTCCATAATCTATGCATCCCTTGGCATTTTCCATAAGAATAAACACCTTATAAGAACATGCTTCCCGGTCCAGACTCTATTATACGCAGTCTACAGTGCTGTAATCGAAAAGACCTACACAGGCCTGCTTCTCTTTTCCTGCTATGTAGATTGCCGTCGACTTGAGGCTGACGCATTCCGGGCCACCTTGCCACGACCAACCCAACGCTCGCATCCGTTGCTTGCACAGGGCTGCGTGTAGCAAGCTCTGACGCTCTTTTGCAGTGGGCCCTGTGCGTTCCCAATGCGTGGAAATTGAAGGACTTAGTACATGTATCTCATTTTCCGTGTGAAACATTTTTGCGGAACATTCGCGACATGTGTTGTAGATTACATGAACGAGCTGCGCTTGAGCCTTGCCTACGGTGAGGCTTTACCTTGCATTGTTAATTGAAATTGTAGACTTGGAATGTGCTCACTTTATACAATTCTAAAGTTCACAACTGTCGGTAAACTCATGCTATATATGAACATACATGAAATTTCTTTTTTTTTTTTTTGTTTGAGCTTTTTATTTTTATCCAAAACATGATAAAAAATGTGATGGTTATTCTGTGAGAATTTCTTTAAACACAACTTGAATGTTGTCTATCATGATGACAATGCCCCCACACTCTTCTGTTGAGCCGGACGCGAACAGTAGATGGAGAGAAAGAGAAAGTATAGCTTGTATTCTTAGCACGAAACAAAGATGGCTTAACTACAAAAGAAAAGAGCCCGTATGGGCGAACGCCCGCGATACATATACCGGCGAGCGGAAAAAACCGAGTGAGAAACTGTGAAGCGCGACGGCTAAAAACAAAGAAATAGCGCAAATACAAAGACCAAAAATACACCGAGAATAAACCGAAAACCGCCGATAACGGCGCATAACCCAAAACTCATGAATACAAAAGGAAGGTGAGAAAACGGGAAAAAGGGAAACAACGAAACTCGAACATAAAACGCTCACGCATGTTTATTCCAACACTCCCCCGTAAACATCGAACCATGTAGAAATGTAAAAGAAACATTGTAAAAATGTAAGAAATGTAAGAAATGTAAGAAACCCCGAAAAAATCGAAATCAACGTTTTCCGACCGCGTTCCAAAAACGCGTAAGCGGAACGACCTTTGTTAACACGTCAGCAAGGTTTTCGCTAGAGGAAACGCGATGCACGTCGATGCTCCCTCGTGAAACCTGTTCGTGAACCCAATGATCCGCGATGTTAATATGCTTGCTTTGCTTGTGGAGACCAGGGTTGGCCGCAAGGAAGACGGCTGACCGGTTGTCGCAGTAAAGAGTCAGTTTTTCATCCTGTCCGAGCTCTGCAAGGAGTCGACAGATCAAAACTACGTGTTGCGCTGCTTTGCTCATGGCGACGTACTCTGCCTCTATAGTGGATAATGCAACGCTTTTCTGCTTGCTAGAGCTCCAGGAAACTGGTGCGCTGTGAGCGAGAAATGTGTAATCAATAAAGGAACGTTGGTAATCCAAGGAATTGGCATACGATGCGTCTACATGTCCAGAGAGTGTAAGTGGTACCGAGGTATGAAAAAATAGCTCGTAGTCTGTAGTTTTCTGTAGATAGCACAAAACACATTTCGCATAACTTTTGTGCTGCATAGAGGGATCGGATGCATAATAACCAAGGGTGGACACACTGAATGAAATATCTGGTCAGCTTCCTATGGCTGTGAAGAGGAGGCTCCCTATGACTAACTGATACTGAGTACTGTCTATAGGTTCTTCCCCCTCGGTGCATAAGGAGAGCTGGGTTCCAGAATCCAAAGGTGTCCTGACACCATTTGCAGTGTCCATGCCAAAACGCTGCAGGATGTGGTTGATGTATGTTGCTTGCGAAATATAAGCACCTGTATCTGACCATCGTATATTTAAGCTTAATATATGCTAAGGCTCACTAAGGTTTTTGACTTTGAAGTATTTTTTAAGCTGTTGTTCAGCATTGTTGCCTTGTTGTGTGGCCACAGTAGTGAGGTAGATGTCATCAACATAGATCATAAGGGCAGTAAATAGTTTTAGGTGAACAAAGATACATGGGTATGCAGTGGTAGGATAGAGGTTAGTTTCTGCAAGTACTGCTGAAAGTTTCGGGTACCATAGTCTTCTGGATTATTTAAGACCATATAGATCATACTGAAGGTGATAAACTTAGTTAAGTCCTGTTGAAAATCCTTCAGGCTTGGGGGTATAAAGCTCAACATCCATAGAAGAGTTGAGGTATATGGTATCAACATTATATTGTCAGTGCATAAGCTTGCATCTGGCAGTTATAGTGATAAGGCAATTGAATAACTCATAGTGTAGGATGGGTGAAAAGGTTTCATCATAGTCCTCACCTATGATATGTGAAAATCCTTATACAATATAGTATGCCTTGTACCTGATGATATTGCCTTAGTCATTCCTCTCGATTATCAAAACCCACTTTCCATAGATGATGGAGTGGTTTGATATATGAGGGCAGGTTTCCCAAGTTTTATATCATAGTGTGTAGCAATTTCTCTCTTTATAGCAGTTATCTAGTTTTCATGATCTAGACCAGAGATACCTTCCTTATAGGTACTATGTTTATCTACAGCTAAGTTTGAGAATTTCCAGTCTCCATAGTAATTAGATCACTTTCTAACTATTATGCACATACTTCTACATAGTAGTGGTAGCAAAGGTAGAAAGTTACTAGGAATATTATCAGGGGTATCCAGGATTTCAGAAGCATCCTGTATTTTAGGGGTATTGTAGTATTTAGGCATATCTTGGTCCAATGGTAGATTATCCTTATATTCAAACCTCAGCTACTGTAGAAGTTGCTATGAGGGTGAGGATAGTGGAAGGGAAAAAAGGGGTATTGCTTAGGAGGCTGCTCTAATTGTAGGCTAAAGAAGACTCCCCCAGTAGCAGGCTGCAGAAAGGTGATATCTCTAGAAATAATAACCTTATGTACAATGGGATCCTAGATTCTATATTGGTGAATAGATAGGCCACAGCGTAGAAGCTATTCTAGTAGTGAGTAGGGTGATAGTTTCAAGCTACCAGGCTGTGAGTATTCTGGAATTTGAAAGAAAATATAGTAGTTAAAGTGGCATAAATGTACAAGGGAAGGTTTTTCTCTAAACCATCTTTCAAAGGGTACAGTGTTATAAGTAGTACAATGTAATAAACCATGGTCATGTACTCTCCTACTTGTCATATTCCCTTTGTATTTCCTACTGTTAGTGATGTTATTTAGAATTCCACATTATGACCTATGAACTATTACTTGGTCATATATGGTAACTCATGTTTATCTGTATGCCTTGCAGAGGTCATGAGAATAGTGTTTAGATTAAATAATATACAGAAAGAGGTCATGTAGATAAATCAGGTTTTAAAGAGACTACTCTAGAAGTAAGGCAGTACTCTTGGCAGTTGGTATAAAAGAAGGAAGAATCTGCACAGTCCTGTATCGTTTCTTTCTTTCTTCTTTACGCATTATCTTAAGTATACACCACAGTAATAAAGTACTATTCCCACAAACCTTCAGGACATGATGGTCTCACTCTATATACACTTCTTAGAGTCCTCTAGTGAGTTATGTATCTTCTCCCATCCTGATTTACCCTAAACCCTAATACAGACTAAGGCTTAGTTATATTACTGAAGAAGTTGTCCTTTACACTATGCTGTATCATCCAGAAATCACTATCGAAGAAGATACATGAGAGTTCAGGTAACATTAGATATTATCCCTAGTTAACTAGAACTTCTAAGGAGAGGCACCATAGTTCACTATCAAGGAAATCACTAGGCTGCTTCAAGACAAGAAGCTACTGCCTTTAGAAGAACCTAAAGACCTTTAAGTCCCACCCCTTAGAAGAGGGATCATAGAGTCTATTTTAGCCTAGAGGTCTAGGTTAGGCTAGTATAGAGACCAGCATCACCAAAGGTATTTCCTGAGAGACTGGCAAAAGCTCAGAAAGTTCAGTACAAAGTCTACAGTTATAAAGTTAACCCTATTAACCACCACCTATACTACAAGACTAGGGAGCAGCAAGAGTTTGAGAAGGCTATGCAGCCACAGTGGAAAAGAGGTTTCTGCATTAGAAACTGTAATGGGAAAATCCACAGATTCTTCTACAAACACTATCGCTGTAATAACCATTATGATGATAGAGTCTACTTCAACCACTGAATACTACTAGATACTGTAAGTAGTAATAGTCACCCTAGACCTAGGAAAAGCACCAGTGCTAGGCTAATACCTGTAGTCAGATACTAACACTGCAATAGCAAGTTTTCTGCTAGATGAGGAATTGGAGGATGCTGCCCTCAAATTCCTAGAATATCTTAAGAAATCTAAGGT
The DNA here is from genome assembly GCA_016880775.1 of Phymatotrichopsis omnivora. NCBI lineage: Eukaryota > Fungi > Ascomycota > Pezizomycetes > Pezizales > Rhizinaceae > Phymatotrichopsis > Phymatotrichopsis omnivora. The sequence continues at coordinate 23,889 of JABYPW010000244.1, read as the reverse complement.
TGACAACCTTACAGTTAAAGTTACTATTCTCCTAGATATAGCCAGTACACTAGCAGAGTGAAGATAAGATTGTCCTCTATCTATTTAAAGATGACCTTGTTATGCTACATCAGAATCACGCTATCATCCCAGTCTAGCTTAACAAACTCAGAATCCTCCTACTCGACATTGTACACTATAGTATCAACGAGTTCCTAGCACCAAAAAGCTATAGGCATTAGTCTATGTCTACTAAGGAAAAGCTTCTAGACCTACCTGAGGATATAGAAGAGGTATACACTATACTAGGCCTAGAGGAACTAAAATTCTTCTGAGATATCTATAACCTCAACAAGGTGTAGGCAATTGCACAGTACCAAAGGATCAGAGACTGGATCAGGGAATACTATAATTCTAGTATTGATAAAGAACAAGAAGTTGAGAACCTAAGACAATAGTAAGTTACAGATCAGCAGCAAATTGAAAACCTCAAAAGGTAACAAGTACTAGAAAATTAGCAACTTGAGTAACTAAGATAAGAATGGGTCACACTCCAGTTTCAGGTTGATACCCTATAACGAGAATTGGAAGAGGGACAACAGTAAAGACAAGAAATGCCTAAGCTTGCAAAGCTCAAAGATCCTAAAGTGTTTGATAGAAAGGATCATGCCCAACTACACCTATTTACTACCAGGTGTATAGACAACTTTGAGGTCAATAAAGACAGGATTAAAGATAAAGGCCACAAGATCAAGTAGGCCTCTTTATTCCTGACGGGACTAGTACAAAAGTAGTACATTGCCAGAAGGCTGAAGAGTTCCAGGAATGGAAAAGCATATGAGGAAATATGGTCAACCTTTGAAGAAGTACTGAGGAAGGCATATGATGATCTAGACAAGGATAATACTACTTACTAGTAGTTGGAAAACCTCAGACAGAAAGGGAATGTGTCTAAGTATTGTGTAGACTTTGATAGTCTTGTATTCAATGCCAATCTAGCTGAAGATGACAGGATAAAGATACTCCTATTCAAGAAAGGACTGAAAGGAAAAGTCTATGATGCCCTATCTTACTGGGTAGAACTCCCTAAGACATACTCAGTGTTATGAACACCGGTAGTGGTCAGCGTCAAGGTACCTGGATGATGCACTATGATGGAGGTTATGCTTAGATTGTCAACATGTGAGTATGCCATCTCTAACCTTCACCATTGTGTTAAGCGCTCTGGAGATGATCCTCTGTCACATGACCTCATGGTATAGGGTGGCATGGTGTGGCATTGCCGTTAGCCTTGACTAAGCGTAGGAAGTCAGCCCCATAGTTACCATATAATCAGCTATCAGCATGATACAACATTGGCCTAGTCAGCTATGAGGTCATAATTAGGCGATCGGACTCGTATCATGAGAGACTATCACAAATCAGGAGTGAGGCCTGAGAAGGTGATAGATGATTATAGTCAAATCGAGTACTAATCGCATCCTGTCCTTTATGGACTCTTCTATAGGTCTTGGCAATTAGGAATCAGGAGATAGTCTAGAATGGGTCTTAGTTCATTGAGTTTCTATTTCCTTTGTCATCTCTTTGTTAGCTCAGGTGAAGGATAGGATATATAAGTACGCGGTTGTTATTGTCTTATGTTCTTTCCTTCCTTCCTTCTTTAGCACATAGCTTCTTGTCTTCTCTGCGATTACCATTGTGAAAGCCTTTGAGTTATCTTCGAGCCTTAAAGAATATATTCGTCTTTCTCATCTTCTACACTTGAAGTCTACCCTTTTTGTCGTAGGAACGATATCTTCCAGTTGAGCTTTCGTTTAGCCGAGATATCTGAGTTTACTCAGTAGCATTTACGAAGCGTGCCTGAGGTATCTTTACCGAGTCATATACGAACTATATAGGGTGATCCGTCACACTCACAGTTTATACAACTGAGGATCCAGTTCGAAAGTCAACTTGAGTCAATTCTAAAAAGGGAAGAGAAACCTACTAACAAGTCCTAAGAAGAATAGTAGAAGCAAGGCTTCAAAAAATGGACCAAGTTCAGCAATTACCACTAGAGGGGACATGCCTAAGAAAAAGAAAATATCACTCAAGAAGAGAAGGTTTGCTCTAAAAACAAAGGCTTGTCTTTCAATTGCAGAAAACAGGGACATTTCACCAGGAACTGTCTAAAGAAGGAAACCAGCAATGAGTTAAAGACTACTAGCACAAAATTAATAACTGTTACAATTCAGTTATGAAACTGTAAGAGCTAGAACTAGATGGTGGTCTATCTCTGAGGAAACCCTAGGGGAAAAGGCTCACCCAGAAAGCTGCCATAATAGAAAAGTCAGAAATGTTTTCAGAAGGAGAACATTTGATAGTCCCAGCAACATTGAATAACACTGTAGATTGTTATACCCTATTAGATACAGAGGCAAATAGTTTCACATTCATAGATAAAACATTTGTGTAGAGAAATAGTTTTACTATATCAAAGTTAAAGACCCCAAGGACCTTGGCAGTTGTTGATAGAAGACAATCAAGTATCAGAAAAATCACAAATGTCACTAAAGTAGAAATTTACATTAGACTGAAAAAAGAACAAGTGTCATTCTAAATTATGAAGTTACCAGACTGTACTATGCTATTAGGACTGAAGTGCCTGTAACACCACTAAGTGCAACTATATTTCATCAGAAATCAGCTTACCTTCTTAGAAGAGGATGCAAGGGGTGGAATTTTTATTACCACCATTGGAGCAGTACCCTTCGAAAAAATAACAACATGGCAAGACAGCAAGCTGTATACTAAAAGCATTACAGAATCCACTGAAGAAAGGGAGGTACTAGAAATAACACTAGAAGAGAAGTTAGTATAAGAGGAGTACCATGAGTAATTGTACCTCTCCAACAAAGTGAAAGTATATGCTTACCACTACATCGAAAGATCGATCACAAGATTCTACTAATTAAAGGAGGTGAACCACCATCATTACCTACCTATAGACTATCAGAGGTATAGGTGCAAGAGATAAGGAAGTACCTGAAAGAAAATTTAGTGAAAGGATTCATCTAGGAGCCATAGTCTACAGCTGGCGCATCTATAATATTTATGAAAAAGAAGGATATATCACTTTGGCTATGTGTAGATTACCGAGGACTCAACAAAGTCACAGTCACAAATCACTATCCATTGCCATTAATCTAGGAAATATTAGAATGGTTAAAAGGAGTAAAGATCTACACTAAGTTAGATTTGAGACAAGTATACAATTTAGTTATAATTGTAGAAGGTGAGGAATGGAAGACTGCATTCTGCACTACATATAGCCATTATCAGTAGAAGTTTATACCTTTTAGTCTTACAATTGCACCAGCAATGTTCCAAGTGTTCATCAATAGCATCCTAAAAGATTATTTAGACATTTTCTGTATTATCTATATCAATAACATATTAACCTTTTTGAAAAACCTGGAGGAGCACATTAGCCATATATGTATAGTTTTGAAGAAACTAGGGGAAAACAAAGTTTATTGCAAACCTGGGAAATGTAAATTCTATGTTATAGAAATGGAATTCCTCAGATACATCATCTTCCCAGAAGGCATTGCTATAGACAACAAGAAGGTAGAAGTAGTACTAGGATAGGAAACACCAAAATCAGTAAAGGATGTTCAGATGTTCCTAGGATTTGCAAACTTCTACCAAAGATTCATTAAAGGATACTCAAGAGTAGTATCACTGATTACAAAGTTATTGAAAAAGGACCAAAAGTTCAAATGGATAAAGGAAGTAAGCACTGCTTTTATAAGTCTCAAGGAAGATTTTATGTTAGCACCAACCCTGAGACACTTCAATCCAGAAAAACTAGTTATTGTGGAAACAGATGCATCTGATCATGTGGCAGTAGGTTTCATATCCTAGAAGTTCTAGCATGAGGATAGAAAACAAGTTTTGTACCTAGTGGCATATTTTTCTTATAAGTTCAACCCTGTACAGTACAACTACCTAGTGCATGATAAGCAACTGTTAGCAGTAATTCTTGTATATTTGGAGTGGGAACAGCATATTGCATACTTGAAATTCCCAGTTCAAGTGATAATAGATAACAAGAACTTGGAATACTTCATGACCAAGAGAATGTTGAATCACCAACAGGCAAGATAGTCTGAATTCCTATTAAGGTTCAACTTCCAAATATACTATTGACTAGGGAAATAGGCAGGAAAACCTCGTGATTTAACCAGAAGATCTAGAAATATTCTGAAGAAAGAGGATGAATATCTTACTTATTAGGAACAAATAATCATCTAACCCTGCTACTTGAACCCTGCATTAAAAGTAAGCTTATAACTGCATCTCCTCTCAGTATTGGTTGAAGTAGAAAGAAATCAAGATTTTGAGTAGAATGTCAAAAGGTCTTATGACAAGGACCCTGCTACAAAGTCTATTCTACAGGCCCTGCAGAAGGGAGAAAAGGTTTCACAATATGTAGAACTGTCAGAGTATGTGATCAGGGAAGGATTATTATTATATAACAACCTAGTCAGTGTCCCTGATAATATAAACCTAAAATAGGAAGTACTCCTTTAAAATTATGATCACATAACTGCTGGATACCCTGGAAGGGCTAAGACATAGGAGTTAGTAATAAGAAACTATTTTTGGCTGAGATTACAGAAGTACATCAGCCAAGACAGCAGCCATTGCAAAGTATGGATAAGAGTAAAACCTATCAGATATGCACCCTTCAGTACTTGGAAGCCACTGGAAATACCTGAAAAACCCTGCAATTCAACATCCATAGACTTTATAGTATGATTACTAACAAGCAAGGAATATGATGCAATTCTTGTAGTAGTGGATCGCCTGACCAAAATGGCACACTGCATCCCTAAAATGGAAAAAGTAATAAGCGAAGATGTTGCAACCCTCTACCTACATTATATATGGAAACATCATGAATTGACAACCACTAGGATAGTATTGAACCCTCTACTATCTAGGAGGCCAATAATAAAATCTATAGAGACTTAGGACTATAGTATATATAGGAGTCCTAGTGGTTTTAGGAGGCTATAGGAGGTGTAGTAGACTAGGTTACACCTAGTATAGGTCATGTAATAGTCAATGTACTGATTGATAAATCTACATATATTATGCCTATAAAAATTTTAAGAGATGAGATCAAGGGTCTTAACCCTTCCTTCATGCCTAGCTGAGGACGTTTCATAGTTTTGGTAGAAGATTTGTAACTAGATCTATGATATAGCAACTTATATGATTTTCCCATTAAGTTATTTTACATCGCATACCCCCGGCGGGGCGTCTACACTCAACCAAGAGCAACAACATAACCAAAGAGTACACGATGATCCTCCGCCTACTCGTACCGAAAACCCGAAAGAAAGAAAAGGGAGAAACGCAGACAACTACGTACAAAAGCCGACTGGGGAAAAACAATCGCTAGGCGAACCTTAAAACAACGAAAGAAAAACCCCCTACGCAGACTACGCGACCGAGCGAAAAACAAAAGAGAAGAGAGAAAGAGAAACGCGCAAACTCCTCCGCACTTTACCGAAGCAGAAAAACACTAGTTACATCGCGAAAAAACAAAAACAAGGTAGGGGGAGAGAAACTAAACTCCGCCCATAGTGGTAGACTTATCCTTCCTGTTAGACTCGGCGAGTTTGGCCTGGATCATTGTCATACAGATCGGATCGTTCGCTTTGTGGGGGCCGGCACAATTGGCACATCGGAGGACGGTGTTCTCGCAGGCGAAACCTTTCGGTTGTTTGCAGTCGGCAACACCGTAGGTATGTTCGGAGATGGTGTGGGGGCCGGCACAGAGGCGGCAGCAGGGAGGGGATTGACAGTTTTGGACCGGGTGTCCAAACTTCGAGCAGCGGGAGCATTAGGTGTCGGCGCCGAAAGGGATATACTTAACGGTGCGACAGGTTTTGTTGAGGATAGTGAGGCCTTTGAGAATGCGGGCCTCATTGCTGTTGTCGATGACAGTGATCACGAGCAAGCCATGATTCTGTTTGTTGATTTTGGAGCTGGACGTCAGCCAGCGTGGGGTCATGGCGAGGGTAACACCGGAGTTGTAGCATTCTCTATGATATAGCAACCATATACCTATATTATGTATAGAAATATCAAGGGGAACCAAAGGATGTTACCTCTGACCATGGTACCCAATTTGTTTTGGAATTCTTGAAGTTCCTGTGGAAGAATTTAAAAAACAAGAATGATTTTAGCATGGCCTACTACCTACAAATAGATAGTTAGATGGAAAGAACAAACTTAGTTCTAGAATAGTATCTGTAGATTTATTGATATTATCAGCATGATGATTAAGCATCTCTATTTCCTATTATAGAGTTTAGCTACAACAACCAGGTATTAGTAACTATAATAGTTAGCCTATTCTATGCAAACTACAGATACTACCTACACTTTATGATAGATATATACCTTAGGGGAAGGGTCAAACAGCCCTGAAAGTATCAAGCATCTTACTGCTAGGCTAGAGGAAGCACATGATATATGCAGGGTAGGAATCACTTATGCATAAGTAAACTAGAAGGAAGCAGTAGATTAGTCAAGGAAACTAGCACCTGTGATAGAATTTAGAGAAAAGGTATAGCTGAATACTAAGAATCTGTGTACTCAGAGACCATCCAAGAAACTTAATGATAAAAGGCTTGGTCCATTCAAAGTTATAGTAAGAGTTAGAACTCAAGCATATAAAGTCAAGCTCCCTTACTCTATAAAGATCTATCCAGTCTTCTATATCTCTCTACTAGACCTAACAAGTAAACATGAACTAGTCCTAGGATATCAAAATCCTCCACCTCCTTAGAATATCATTAAAGGAGATCAAGAGTATGAAGTTGAAAGTGTTCTCGACTATAAATGCCTTTGAGGTGGTACTCTTCACTACCTTGTCAAATGGGTCAGCTACTTTAAGCCTATATAGGAGCCCTCCTAGCACTTTGTGCACTCCTAGGAGCTCATCAATGGGTTCCACCACTACTTCCCTAACTAGCATAAGCTCTGATGTAGATGAAGAAATGACAGAGGTCTCTATATCTCCTACCCTAGTCATACCTATATTCAACTAGTATAGATGAATTTGTACCCCCCCTAAAGATAGTACAGTAAAGGAGAAACCCCTCAAGGACTCTCTAACACTAGGTTTTAAAACTGAAATAAACTAGAGTTAAGCACTGGCCTTATCCTAAGAAAAGCGCTAACCCTAGGAGCCACCACTTTACACTCCCTAGCTATAGCTCACCTTAGACCAATGGTGGTAGTGATGGGAGGAACAGGTCTTACTACCTATTTTGACCTATATCACCCCTTAGTTCACTAGTGGTCAGAGTGGACCCTGATAAACCTTATTAATAGTATGTGGCAATATTGAAAGTATCTGCCAGTCCTTGTAGACTTTCTTTATATTCCTGTTCAGTTATTTTACATCCCGTAGCCCCGGCGGGGCATTTACACTCAACTAAGAGCAAGAACATAACCGAGACTACAGGATGATCCTCTGCCTACTCGTACCGGGAACCCAAAAGAAAAGAAAGAAAAAAGGAAAAGAAAACGCAGACAACTATGTACAAAGCTGACCAGGGAAAAGTAATTGCTAGGCGAACCTTAAAACAATGAAAGAAAAACCCCCTACATAGACTACGCGACCGAGCGGAAAAATAAAAGAGAAAAGAGAAAGAGAAACGCGCAAACTCCTCCGCACTTTACCGAAGTAGAAAAACACTAGTTACATCGCGAGAGAAAGAACAAGGTATGAAAGGAGAAACTAAACTCCCCCCATAGTAGTGGACTTATCTTTCCTGTTAGACTTGGCAAGTTTGGCCTGGATTAACATCATACAGATCGGATCGTTCGCTTTGTGGGGGCCGGCGCAGTTGGCGCATCGGAGAACGGTGTTCTCGCAGGCGAAGCCTTTCAGTTGTTTGTAGTCAGCAATACCGCAGGTATATTCGGAGATAGTGTGGGGGCCAGTGCAAAGTCGGCAGCTAGGAGGGGACTGGCAGTTGTGGACTGGATGTCCAAACTTCGAACAGCGGGAGCATTGGGTATCGGCACCGAAGGGGATGTACTTGACGGTGCGACGGGTCTTGTTGAGGATGGTAAGACCCTTAAGAATGTGGGCCTCATTGTTGTTATTGATAACAGTAATCACGAGCGAGCTGTGATTCTGTTTGTTGATTTTGGAGCTGGACGTCAGCCAGCGTAGGGTCATAGCGAGAGTGACACCGGAGTTGTAGTACTCGATTTCCTGTCGGAGTCGAGACATCTGTCCTACGGTGTTTAGGTCAGTAGTAGTTGGGATAGCGTGGACGATATACTTCTTCCATGTGTGATTGCAGTTGATTCCTTTGACTTCCACGAACTCGCCAACAGCTTTGGTGATGACGGGTTGGTAGGCAAGGACGGCAGCGGCGGTGACTGTTTCCATGGTGGTGAGAACAAGTGTGGAGGGATTGTTACTGCAACATCGTTGAATGTGCAGGAATGAGGGAGCTTTGGCTTTATCTAGGGCCACATTAACCCGGCCACGGATTTGGATGTGGGTGTCTTCGCTGAAGGCCGATGGTTCCTTGATATCGACAATTATTTCTCGGTCGCGGCGGGTGGGGTAATGTGGGAGGGGAAGAGGGGTGGTCAGGAGAAGGTCCTTCTAAGTGACTAGGCCACCTTTCTTCTTTTGTTTTTTGGAAACGACTTGGGCCCAGGTCTGAGCGTCTTGGGCTTGCTGTGGGGTAGGGAGGGAGGTGGAGGTGGTGGCGATCGAGCGAAGTGTCCGAAGGTCTTTCGCGGTTGCTTTTTGCTGTTTCTGAATGTCCTGCTAGTCCTTGTAGATACACCCCCCCACCAGTACCAACAGTCCATATTGATACCTAACTCCTAGAGATCAAGGAGGAACACCAGTCTGAGGTACCACTACAGATAGTTGATAGAGATTAAACAGTGTGCCAGTATTGCCCACTAATGCCCTTGTATATCTGGCCTAGAAATCTGAGGGAAAGATTGTGCTGGATTGTAGAGAATGTGAGAGATAACCATATAAGGGAAGAAGTATTCCTAACTATTACAAGAGTTCCAGCTTAAAGAGGGGGATACTGTAATGAACTATAGTTATGTACTTTCCTACCTGTTGTATTCTCCTTATATTTCCTATTGTCAGTAATGTTCATAGGAATTCCACATTATAAATCATGAGTTATCATGTGGTCATGTATAGTCACTCATATTTAGCTGTCTGCCTTGCAGAGGTCATGAGAATAGTGTTTAGGTTAAATGACTTACAGGAAAGGGTCATGTGGACAAAACAGGTTTTACAGAGACTTCTCTAGAAGGGAGGCAGTACTCTTGGCAATTGGTATAAAAGAGAAGGAAATCTCACGGTCCTGTATTTCCTTTCTTTCTTCTTTACATAGTATCTTAAGTATACACCTTAGGAATAAAGAGTTATTCCCACAAACCTTCAGCATATCACTACCTCACTCTATGCATACCTCCTGAGTCCTCTAAAGAGCTGTATATCTTCTTCCATCCTGATTTACCCTAAAACCCCAATACAGACTGAGCATCAGTTGTATTGCTGAAGGACTTGTCCTTTACACTATACTGCATCATTTAGAAATCACCATTGAAGAAGATACATGAGAATTCAGGTGACATTGGATGTCATCCTCAGTCAACTAGAATTCCCTAGGAGGAGCACCCCAGTTCACTATCGATGAAATCACCAAGCTGCTATAAGACAACCTGCTTCCTCCAGAAGAACCCAAAGACCTGCAAATCCTGCCCCCCAGAAAAGGAATTGCAGAGTCCATTTTAGTCCATAGGTTGAGCCTATGCCAGCACAGAGACCAGCATTACCAAAGGTATTTCCTGAGAGATCAGCAAAAGCTTAGAAGGTTTGGTGCAGCATCTGCCATTGCAAAATCAACCCTATCAACCACAACCTATGCTGTACAACTATGGAGTAACAAGAGCTTGAGAAGATAACTAGGCCATAATGGAAAAAGGGTTTCTGTCTTAGAAACTGCGATGGGTAAATCCACGGATTCTTCTGCAAAGACTATCGCTGCGATGACTATAGGGATAACAGAATCTACTTCAACCACTGAGTACGAGATACTATAAGTGGTAACAGTTACCCTGGACCTAGGAAAAGCACCAGTACTATGCTTGTGCCTATGGTCAGATACCGATGCTGTAACTTCAAGTTTTCTACTAGATGAGGAAGTGGAGGATGCTGCCCTCAAATTCCTGGAACATCTTAGGAAATCTAAGATTGATAACCTTACAGTTGAAGTCACTATTCTCCCAGATACAGCCAGTACACTAGGAGAGCGAAGATAAGATTATTCTCTATCTGTCCAAGGACAATCTTGTTGTACAATATCAGAACCACCCTATCACCCCAGTCCCACTTAACAAACTCAGAATCCTCCTACTTGCCATCATAGATCCTAGCATCGATGAGTTCCTAGCAGCAAAAAGGTATAGGCATTAGTCAATGTCTACCAGGGAAAAGCTTCTAAACCTACCTGAGGATATAGAGGAGGTATATCCTATCCCAGACCTAGAAGAACTATAGTTCTGGTGAGATATCTACAACCTCAATAAGACCCAAGCTATCCTACAGTACCAAAGGATCAGAAACTGGATCAGGGAATACTACAATTCCAGTGTTAATTAGGAGCAAGAAATTGAGGACCTAAAACAGTAGCAAGTTGCAGATCAGCAACAAATTGAAAGCCTCAGAAAGGAATGGGTACCAGAAAGCAAACAACTTGAGAGCCTGAGACAAGAATGGGTCACACTGCAGCTAAGGATTAATACCCTACAATAAAAACTGGAAGAACAAGCACAAAAAATACATAAGCTAGCAAAGCTCTATAACCCTGAAACATTCAATAGAAAGGATTGCACCTAAATAGACCTATTCATCACTAGGTGCATGGATGCCTTTGAGGTCAGTAAGGACAGATTTGAAAATGAGGGTCACAAGATCAATTGGGCAGCATCGTTTCTAAAGGGACTAGCATAAAAGTGGTATATTGCCAGAAGGTTAAAAAACTCCAAGGATGGAAAAGCACCTATGGAAACATAGTCAGCCTATGAAGAAGCCCTGAGGAAGGCATATGACAACCTAGACAAAGACAATACTGCTTACTGTCAGTTGGAAAACCTCAGGCTGAAGGGGAACATTTCTGAGTATTGTGCAGACTTTGAAGGTCTCGCATTCAATGCTAGCCTACCTGAAGATGACAGGATAAAGATATTCCTATTCAAGAAAGGACTGAAGGGAAAGATCTACAAGGCCCTGGCCTACCAGTTGGATCTTCCCAAGATATACTTAGAGTTCACACAACTGTGTATCCAGTTGGAAAGTCAACTTGAGTCAATCCTATACAAGGAAGAGAAACCTAGCAGCAAGTCCCAAGAGGAACAGTGGAAGCAAGGCCTCAAAAAATAGAACAAGTTTAGCAGCTACTGCCAGAAGGGACAACATCAGGAAAAAGAAAAGATCACTCAAGAAGAGAGGGATTGCTGCAAGAACAAAGGCTTGTGTTTCAGCTGCAGAAAAGAGGGACATTATACCAGGAAATGTCTAAAGAAGGAAACCAGGAAAGAATCAAAGACCACTAGTGCAAAAGTAGAAAGTGTTACAATTTAGTCAGGAAACTCCAAGATTCAGAAGTAGATGGTGGCCAAACTCTGAGGAAGCCCCAGGTGAAAAACCTTACCTAGAAAGCTGCTAGAACAGAAAAGTCAGAAATGTTTTTAAAAGGAGAACATATGATAGTCTAGGCAACACTGAATAACACTGTGGAGTGTTATACCCTATTGGATACAGGTGTAACTGGTTTTGCATTTATGGATGAAACATTTGCACAAAGAAATAGTTTTGCTATGTCAAAGTTAGAGACCCCAAGGACCTTGACAGTTGTCGATAGAAGACAAGCAAGCAGCGGAAAAATCAACAAGGTCACCAAAGTGGAAATCCAGGTTCAACCAAGAAAAGAACAAGTGTTGTTCTATATCATGAAGTTAGCGGACTATCCTATCCTGTTAGGATTGCAGTGGCTTCAGCACCATCAAGTGCAATTAGATTTTAGGAGAAATTAGCTCACCTTCCTAGAAGAGGAGGGGAGAAGTGGAATCAACATTACCACTATTAGAGCAGTACCCTTTTAAAAAATAGCAGTAGAGGAAGATAGCAAGCTATATATCATCAGTGTTACAGAGTCTACTTAGGGAAGGGAGGCACCAGAAACAATACCGCCAGAAAAGTTGGTACCAGAGGAATACCATGAATATTTGCACCTCTTTGATAAAGAGAAAGTGGATGTACTACCACCACATCAAAAAAGTGATCACAGGATTCTACTGATTGAAGGAGGTAAATTGCCATGGTAAACTACCTATGGACTATCAGAGGTCCAGCTACAAGAGCTGAGGAAATGCTTAAAAGAGAACCTAGTGAAAGGATTCATCTAGGAGTCACAGTCTCCACCTGGCACACCCATATTGTTTGTGAAGAAGAAGGATAGATTAATATGCCTATGTGAAGATTATCGAGGACTCAAGAAGGTCACAATCAAAAATTACTATCTATTGCTATTAATCTCCAGGAAACATTGGAGCGATTGAGAGAAGTAAAAATCTATAACAAGTTAGATCTGAGACAGGCATAGAATTTAGTTAGAATTGCAGAAGGTGAGGAATGAAATACGGCATTCTGCACCAGGTATGGTCATTATAAGTATAAGGTTATTCCTTTTGGTCTCATAAATACACCAGCAATGTTCTAAGCATTCATCAAAAAAATCTTCAAAGATCATTTAGACATTTTTTATTTTGTCTATCTAGATAACATATTGATCTTTTCAAAAACCTGGGAAGAGCTTGTCAGATATGTGCAAACAGTTTTGAAAAAACTAGGGGAAAACAAAGTTTATTGCAAACCTGAGAAATGCGAGTTCCATGTTGAAGAAATAGAATTCCTCAGATATATCATCTCCCTAGAAGGTATTGCGATGGACAACAAGAAGGTAGAAGAGTTACTTGGATAGGAAACACCAAAGTCAGTAAAGGATATTCAGATGTTCCTAGGATTCACCAACTTCTACCAAAGATTTATCAAAGGATACTCAAGAATAGTATCACTGATTACAAAGTTATTAAAAAAGGAATAAAAGTTCAAATGGATGAAGGAAGCAAACACTACTTTTATAAGTCTCAAAAAAGCATTCACATCAGTGCCAACCCTGAGACACTTTGACCCAGAAAAACTATTTATTGTGGAAACAGATGCATTAGATCATGTGGCAGCAGGCATCCTTTCCTAGAAATTCCAGTATAAGGATGGAAAACAAGTTTTGCACCTAGTGGTATACTTCTCCAAGAAGTTCAACCCTACACAATACAACTACCCTATGCATGACAAGGAACTGTTAGCAGTCATTCTCACATTGTTGGAATAGGAATAGTATATTGCATACTCAAAATTCCCAGTTCAAGTGATAATAGATTACAACAACTTGGAATACTTTATGACCAAGAGAATGTTGAGTCACTGACAGGCAAGATGGTCTGACTTCCTATCAAGGTTCAACTTCCAAATATGCTATCAACCAGAGAAATAGGGAGGAAAACCTGATCCTGTAACTAGAAGATCCAGAGATCTTGTAAAAGAAAGGGATGAATGTCTTGCTTATTAGGAATAGATGATCATCCAACCCCGCCATTTGGACCCTGCAGTACAAGCAAGTTCAGAGCTGCATATCCTCTCAGCAACAATAGAAGTAGAGAGAAATCAAAATTTCGAAGAGAAAGTCAAAAGGTCTTATGACAATGACCCTACTACAAAGTCTATCCTGCAGGCCCTGCAGAAAAGAGAAAAGTCTTCAAAATATACAGAACTGTTAGATTATGTGATCAGGGAAGGATTGTTATTGTATACTAACCTAGTTAGTATCCTTGATAATTTAGACCTAAAACTGGAAGTACTCTGACAAAACCATGACCATGTAACCGCCAGACACCCTAGAAGAGCCAAAACATATGAGTTACTAACAAGGAACTATTTTTGGCCAGGATTGCAGAAGTACATCAGCTGATACATCAGCTATTACAAAGCATGCATGAGAGCGAAACCTGCCAGACATTTACCTTTTGGCACTTTGAAACCCCTGGAAATACCTTAGAAGCCCTGGAATTGGATATCTATAGCCTTCATAGTAGGATTGCTAATAAGCCAGGGATATGATGCAATCCTTGTAGTGGTGGATTGCCTGACCAAAATGGCACATTACATCCCTACAACAGAGAAAGTAACAAGCAAAGATCTAGCAACCCTGTACCTACATCACATATGGAAACATCATGGATTACCAAAGGATATTACCTCCTATCATAGTAGTCAATTTGTATCAGAGTTCTAGAGATCCCTGTGCAAAGTTTTGAACATTAAAAGCAATCTCAGCATGGCATACCACCCTCAGACAGATTGTTAAATAGAAAGAATGAACTTGGTTCTAGAACAATATCTGCGGATTCATTGCCATTATCAGCAGGATGATTAGGCATCCCTGCTTCCCCTTGTAGAATTTAGCTACAACAACCAAGCATTAGCAACTATGAAAGTTAGCCTATTCTATGCAAACTATGGATACCACCCACACTTTGCAATAGACATGGACCTTAGGAGAAGGTCAAACACCCCTGAAAGTGTTAAGCATCTCGCTACCAAACTACAGAAAGTGTATTACTTATGTAGGGCAGAAATCGCTTATGCACAAGCAAGCCAGAAGGAAGTGGCAGATCAGTCAAGAAACCTGGTACCTATGATAGAAGTTAGAGAAAAGGTTTAGCTGAATGCTAGATATCTACGCACTCAGAGGCCATCCAAGAAACTTGATTATAAAAGACTTGGTCTATTTAAAGTTCTAGCAAGAGTCAGAACTTGAGCATATAAACTCAAGCTTCCTTGCTCTATAAAGATCCATCCAGTCTTCCACATTTCTCTACTAGAACTAGCAAGCAAACATGAACCAGTCCCTGGCCATTGAAATCCTCTACCTCCTCAGATCGTCATTGAAGGAGATCGAGAGTACGAAGTTGAGAGTGTTCTCAACTCTAAATGCATTCAAGGTGGTGTACTTCGCTACCTTCTCAAATGGGTCAGCTACTCTAAGCCTACATGGGAGCCTTCCCAGCACCTTAAGCACTACTAGGAGCTCATCAATGAGTTCCACCACTACTTCCCTAACAAGCCCAAGTTATGATTGAGATGAGGAAATGATAGAAATCTCCCCATCTCCTATCATGGTCATACCTGTTTTTGACTAGTATAGACGAATTGCCACCTCCCCTGAAGACAGTACAGTGAAGGAGAAACCCCTTGAAGACCCTCCAGCATTGGGTCTTAAAACTGTCATAAACCAGAGTTGGGCACCAGCCTTACCTAGAGGAAAGCCCCAGCCCTATGAGCCACCACTTTATGCTCTACAACTATAGTTCACCTTAAACCAGCAATTCCAGCAATAGGAGGAACAGCTCTTGCCACCTATTTCCCCCATATCACCCCTTAGTTCACTAGTGATCAAGGTAGACCCTAGGAAACCCTACTGGTAGTATGTGCCAATATCAAAAGTATCCACCAGTCCTAGTGGATACACCCCCCTATAGATACCAACAGTTCCTATAGACCCCCAGCTCCTGGAGATCAAGGAGGAACACCTACCTGAGGCACCACTAGAGATAGCTCAGAGCAACTCAGTAGTGTACCTATATTGCCCACTGATGCCCTTACATATCTGGCTTGCAAATCTTAGGGAAAGATTGCGCTGGATAGTGGAGAATGTAAGAGATGACCATATAAGAGAAGAAGTATTCCTAGCTATCACAGGAGCTCCAGCTTGAAGAGGGGGATACTGTAATGAACCATGGTTATGTACTTTCCTACCTGTTGTATTCTCCTTATATTTCTTATTGTCAGTAATGTTCTTTGGAATTCCATGTTATGAATCATAAGTTATCACTTGGTTATGTACAGTCACTCATGTTTAGCTGTCTGCCTTGCAGAGGTCATGAGAACAGTGTTTAGGTTAAATGATATACAGGAAAGGGTCATGTGGGCAAAACAGGTTTTACAGAGACTTCTCTATAAGGGAGGCAGTGCTCTTGGTGATTGGTATAAAAGAGAAGGAAATCTCATGGTCCTGTATTTCCTTTCTTTCTTCTTTACATAGTATCTTAAGTATACACCTTCGGAATAAAGAGTTATTCCCACAAACCTTTAGCATATTGCTACCTCACTCTATGTATACCTCCTGAGTCCTCTAAAGAGCTGTGTGTCTTCTTCCATCCTGATTTACCCCAAAACCCCAATACAGACTGAGCATCAGTTGTATCGCTGAAGGAGTTATCTTTTACAATGACACTGATCTAGGCTAAACTGGCTAAGTCTAATAGGAAGGGTAAGTCTACCAACATAGGGGGAATTTAGTTTCTTCTTTCTACTTCATTTTTATTTTTCTGCAATAGAACCTGTGTCTTTCTGCTGTGGTAAATTGTGCAGGAGTTTACACATTTCTCTTCTTCTCTTCTCTTTTATTTTTCGCTCGGTTGCTTAGTCTACATAGGGGGTGTTTCTTTCATTGCTTTAAGGTGTACCTAGTGATTGTTTTTCCCTAGTTAGCTTTTTGTATGTAGTTATCTGCATTTTCTTTTTTGGCATGAGTCAGTAGAGGATTTCTTTTAGTTTCTCTTAAGGGGAAGGGCTACAGTTATATCTCTGTACTTAGTTGTATGTAAATACCCTACCATAGTACCTTAGGTAGTTGTAGTGAAATTGATGTCCTCTTTCTTTCTTCTTTCTTTCTGTTAGTGTATAAAGGGTTACCCTGACATCATTCAGCAAGATTGCTCCTATGTATGTGGCTATGTCTTTGCAATTAAGTTTGTGTACATGCCCTGCCCTTACAATAGTGACCTGAGGGAGAAGCATATCCTCTTTCTTTCTTCTTTATGCAGTATCTTAAGTATGCACTACAGGAATTGAGTACTATTCCTACAAACCTTCAGCACATGATAGTCTCACTCTATACATACTTCTTAGAGTCCTCTAGTGAGTTGTGTATCTTCTTCTATCCTGATTTACCCTAAACCCTGATTTAGACTAAGGCTTAGTTGTATTGCTGAAGGATGTGTCCTTTATATATAGTATGTCAGGGTATTATATGTATACATGGTATAGGCTGTAGCTTCAGCCTAAAAACCTTTAGTTAGACTAGTGATAAGGAGTATAGTATGCATAGCAATAGTGATCATATTGTTAGTGCATTCTGCTACACATTTGGTCTTATGAATGTATAGTATAGAATTCCTATATATGATCCTGGTATTAGATAGGAAGAAAATTTTTATTCCCCATACTAATAGTTTTACATCTCTCCATCCTCTAGTAGGGTGTTTATACTTAACTAAAAGCAAGAACTTAACCAAAGGAAAGAAGATGACCTCATCCACCAAAAATAAAATAGCAATAGAGATCCTCCATGTATTCATATCCAATATAGAAGCCTTTTGTTAAAAAAAAAAAAAGAAATGAAAAGAAAAATAGAAGAAGAGAAAAAAGAAAAAAGCCATGAGTAACCAGATTCCTCCTATTAGATAGGAAGGTGGTAAGTTCCTTATTAACATACTCTCTATGATGGAAGACTTATGAGAGATGTAGATATAAGTATATATACAAGAAGCTTCATAAGAGGGTTTTACTAAGTGAACTCAGATATCTTATCTGGTAAGTTATAACTGATTGTGCTATTTACTTTTATCGGAGAGTCAAGAGAAGATAAAGATCTTATTGCAGAGAAGCAGAATATATTGTTAAGGCTCAAAGATACTCTAATACTTAGAAAGATAGCTAGAGAGAGAAGAAGAAGAAAACCAAATACATCACTTATCTGTTCCCTCTTAAATACCCATTTCTGACTAAGAAACTACTAAGGAAATTTCATAAAGGAAATAAACCCCATCAAAACATTCCATCCAGATTCCTACATTCTTCTACAATTCCCTAGAAGGAGATCAGTTTCATGATCAGAGAATTAAGGAAAGATTATTATAATCATTCAGGACCTTTAGAGGGGAAACTCTTTAAGTCCTATCCTCCAACAATGAAACTGATCAGTATATCAAGATGAGATCAAGGTGACAGGCTTTGTCATTGATTGCATATATCCAATCTCATGTATGTCATGTTATCAAAGCATCACCTTGCTTAGTTAGAGCTCAGTAGCAACAACACTCATCACATTGTTCTATGGCTTATGAGATTATCACAGGTTCTGACAACCTTTTAGTTGACCAGGAACAAGTTCCATGCATGTCCTAGTACCTGGGAAGACCACCTAATACAGTTGTCTCTAACACTCTCCGCTATTGTCTATGTACAATTTATTGACACTTTAGCTCTTTGCTCACTCTTCTCACTTAACATATTATTGTAAATAAGCATTTGCTTTATCCTTAGTGCATAGAAAGCTGATAATGGTATAGCAGGAAAAGTTATCTACAAGGGTAATATAGTACTTGGCACCACCAATAGAGGTAACAGAAAATCTTCTGGAAAAATTAGAGTGGAGGGTTTGAAGAGGCTTAGTAGTATAAGTTATAGGATCTATAGGTATTTTCGTTCATAACTTTCCTTACTCATAGACTAGGCAGAAAAAATCACTTATAGTTGTTAGAATTTCAGGAAAACCAGTAGTGACCTTGTAGATGCTTGAAAATGTTGAGGGGGAAGCATAGCTGAGCATCTTATATATTGTTTATATAGATAGGAGAGAGGTTTAGGAGCTTACCTGAAGGATATATTCCCTGTTTTCCAAAACTCCATAGGCTATATCTCTTCCCTCAAGGTTGACTCTCAATTATCATAGTATGCTTTATAGCTTATTGGTAATAACATATAGGGCTTGCCAAGATACTAGGCTATTAGAACTGAAGTAGGGAATATATAGAACATTAGTTAAGGTGAGCTTATATGGTATATGTTTTGTGTTAACAGTGAGATTAATCTCCCTGCAGTGTAATAAATCATGGTCATGTACTTTCCTCTTAATTGTATTCTGCTTAAATGTCCTTCTGTATTGATGTTCTTTAGAATTCCATATTATGAATTATGAATTATTACTTGGTCATGTATTATCACTTATATTTATCTGTCTACCTTACAGAGGTCATAAGAACAGTATTTATATTGAATGATATATAGGCAGGGGTCATGTATACACAATAGGTTTTGAAGAGACTGCTCTAGAAGGGATATAGTACTCTTAGCAATTTGTATAAAAGTAAAATCTGCATAGGTGATAGTGGCCTTGAAGTTGTTGAACTATTATTTTATAGTAATGTAGCTAGCCTGGATTGAGGTAACAGCCTCTTTGATTTTTCTAATAGACTGTAGGAGAGTGGGTAGGGTACAGAAAAAGAACTCCACCTAGGTTAAGAAGATGATTTTCTCAACTGGATTATCTCTTGCACCCTAAATCTGGTCTTTGCTAGGGCTTTCAGTGATAACCTATGATATAGCTAGATAGAGTAGGTCTCTGACAAACTTAGAGAGGGTCTAAATAGAGGATTTTACTTGATCTTATATAGCCTGAGGGAAGGAAGAGAGGGGGGGAATTTTATTTCATCTTGACATTGTTGCAATGAGGGAGCATAGATATTAATAGCTGAGAACTGATATTTATAGTGTATTTTAAAGATACAAAGGAGCCTAAAACAAGAAGAGAAGATATACCATAATTTCTTAAGTTCCTAGGTAAGTATACTAGCTAAGTGTATAGCTTAATGAGAAAGTATAAAACCATAGAGTACATAATAGTGATCCACAACTGTATAGGCTCTCAGTTCGGTAGTATAAGATTTTATACAAGGCAAGAATATTTAGTGTACTGGTATAGGGATTTAGTTGAGGATAGATACGATGTCTAGGTAGTAGCATATAGGTGGTAGTAGTTCATATATCGCAGCAAGGCATATACATCATAGTGACTTTTCTTCTTAGGTAGTATAATACTACGAGGGTAGTTTAACTTTTTGTATTAGTAGTTTTAGGCAGTGTTATGTTTATTTGTACTACAAGTAGTAACTTAGGGTATATGTATCAGTTGGTGTATTGTCTAGACTTTTAGTACTTACAGCACTAAGTGATAAGGGTTGCAATCTACATTAGTTTAGTTTTATATGCTTTGTTGAAAACTATAAAGCTATATTTCTTGAGTAGTTTCTAGGTATTAGTAGGATTAAAGTTAATAGTTATAGTATATATTAGTTTATGTAATAAACTGTGGTCATGTACTTTCCTACTTGTTATATTCTCCTTATTTCCTATTGTTAGCAATGTTCTTTAGAATTCTGCATTATGAATCATGAATTATCACTTGGTCATATATAGTCACTCATGTTTAGCTATCTGCCTTGTGGAGGTCATGACAACCTTGTTTAGATTGAATGACATATAGCAAAGGGTCATATAGATAGAATAGGTTTTACAGAGACTGCTCTAGAAGGGAGGCAGTGCTCTTAGCAGTTAGTATAAAAGAAGGAGAAGTCTCGCAGCCCTATATCTTTTCCTTCTTTCTTCTTTATGCAGTATCTTAAGTATACATCTCAGGAATAAAGAGTTATTCCCACAAACCTTTAGCACATCATTGCCTCACTCTATATACACCTCTTGAGTCCTCAAAAGAGTTGTGTATCTTCTTCCATCCTGATTTACCCCCAAACCCCAATACTGCTTAAGATCAGTTGTATCGCTGAAGGAGTTATCCTTTACAGTTTAGAATTATTTTCTGTAGACTTGAGAGCTTGAGTATACTAAATTAGGACTCTAGAGGTAGTAAATACCTCCTTAACTAGTATAGCAGATAGGTTGGGTTTGTTAACATCCACTCTATATATTTTATAAATAGGAACTAAGTGATAGTATAGAGCATATTTGAGGTGATAGTAATCTCCTTTAGTTTCTAACAAGATAATAAGCATACATGTTTAGCTAACTAGTGATAGCTTTTGGATGTGCAATTTAGGGGTATAGTGATTAGGACTATAGCCTGATTATTGATAGTAACTTGTATAATTGTATCATGTACAGGTATACTAAGATTGGTGAATGTCTTATATATTTTTTTGGTAATATTTGTAGTAATAACAATGTAATTTTATAGCAGTATAATGTTGTAGCATTACATATATAACTATTATTAAGAATTAAGGTATGTGATTATAAACATTATAGCTAAGAAACTAACAAGTGTAATATATGTAGGTAGAATATTCACTAATAGCTAATCTGTCCTCATAGCAGTATTGTTAATAAGGCTCTAAAGCTAATAATAGACTATAGAGAAAATCTTTGAACTTAATAACTAACGAAATAAAAAAAATATTGAAGTCTTCCTAGAATAGTCCCTAGGCCACATAAGTATCTAGAGAAATAAGTTAGCAGCCTAAATAATAACAGCAAATCTCAACTAAAGATATAAGGCTATATAATAAATATATAAGACTAATGTTAAAAGTTGAGTGAAATAGGACATCTAGAAGGAATAGGAGGTACGGTACTAGAAATGATACAAAGACATATATGAAGCCCTCAACAAATAAACATCCTTATTTTCATATTAGTTTACAGTTAGAAGGGCCTATATAATGAACCTCTTCTATATATACCCTGAATTTAATACGCATATATACAGAACTTAAGTATTAATCAAATACTACTTATTACATTGACTGTATATACAAAAAGCAAGGAACAACTTCTTCTCTGGAGTTAAACTTGTAAAGGACAACTCCTTCAGCGATACAACTGATGCTCAGTCTGTATCGAGGGTTTTGGGTAAATCAGGATAGAAGAAGATACACAACTCTTTAGAGGACTCAAGAGATGCGCATTGAGCGAAGCAACGATGTGCTGAAGGTTTGTGGGAATAACTCTTTATTCCGAAGGTGTATACTTAAGATACTGCGTAAAGAAGAAAGAGAAAGAAATACAGGACCGCGAGATTTCCTTCTCTTTTATACCAATCGCCAAGAGCACTGCCTCCCTTCTAGAGCAGTCTCTGTAAAACCTGTTTTGTCCACATGACCCTTTCCCATGCGTCATTCAATCTAAACACTGTTCTCATGACCTCCGCAAGGCAGACAGCTAAACATGAGTGACCATACATGACCGAGTGACAATTCATGATTTATAACGCGGAATTCCAAAGAACATCACTAACAAGAGGAAACATAAGGAGAATATAACAAGTAGGAAAGTACATGACCACGGTTCATTACAAAACTATACATGAACTCTTATACATTTACCCTGAGAAATGCACTATATCTGTACAAGAAGGAAACATAGGAAAACCTATCATCCTACTAGAACCCCCCAAGGTCATCCTAGATACTACTAGAAGAGGAGGAGCAGTAGTAAAACTAGAGGAGCTAGAGGAGGAATGAGGAAGTCAGCTTATACTTTTCTGGTTTTTCTTTCTTTCCTTTTTATTTTTAGACATAGAGGATTTATGATTTTTTGCAGGTTCTTTTTCTTTTTCTTTCTCTTTTCTTTTCTTTTCTTTTCTTTTCTTTTCTTTCTTTCTTTTACATCTATCTTATATAGCTATCTCTTATCTGAGGAAATGGTGTATGTACCCTACTATAGAGGAAGATATAAAACTGTTACTCGTAATTGAGTATACACACCCTATATATATAATAGTGACTTAAAGAATCTAAATGAGGAAGATGTGAAACTATATTAGGGAAAAATTGAAAAATTATTATTATTATTATCGTCATTATTAAGGTATATGATTATCTTATTTAGTATAGTCTAATAATCACTATTAGGTATTTATGTGCTTTGCTTATATATGGGAGCTATCTATATAGCTCAATTTATGGGTATAGGGTTAAAGAGCTTTCCTCTGAAGGAAAGGGTCCCTGCTTTATATTCAGTGATCTTTATATCAATTTCTTAAGCAGTGGTATTCACATTGTACTAATTAGTTGTAGATAATGAAGCTTTGTCTTTTACATTTCCAAGTTCACTTTAGAGGGTATAGAGACTATATTTATACTACTTATAATGATCATCATATCTGTAGATATTATATAAGATTCAAATAAGTTCTTTATAGAGCTTGTATATTATTTAATCTACACTGTCAAGTACCTCTACTTAGTAATTAATGGTATCAGCAAGTAGGCTAACCTATTCTAGTTATTGCTGAAGCATTCAAAATTGTAGATTTTTAGTTATAAGCCTTTGGATAGTAGATTTAAGTACCCTAGTTTTGTCTTTAATAGTAGTATAGCATTAAGCTAGTCGAAACTCTTTTCCTTCAGTCATACTCTCTAGTGGGTGGCACTATTTATGAACTCAATCAAATAGCATAACTAAGAGAGGGAGCGATACATCACTAAGCACTGTCAGGGTAACCCTTCATATGGCCATTGAGGTCATCGGTCACATTTGCTTACAATCACTGAACCAGTAATTAGGCAACCTTACATAGTCAGGGAGAACTCGCTTACACTACAAAACCCGTGACCCTCTAGAAATTGATGGTATGGAAAGAGGTGAATGGGATTTAAACCCATGACATTGCACATTACTGCCCAACGACACTAGGACAGCTATACTACTAGACAATCTTCACCCCTGCATTAAGCTAGTTATAAGGTATATTCTTAAATACTCTACTAGAGGTTCTCAAATCACTTGTTAATATTAATATAGCACTGTACATGGTCTATTTTCAAATAATATTATGTAGGTTGACGATGAGAGAAGGGGGGGGGGGGGGGGTAATT
>JABYPW010000243.1:0-31312 GCA_016880775.1 Phymatotrichopsis omnivora | reverse complement strand
AGTCATTACCGTGCGCCTCTCGGCTGCATGGCCAATTTGTAAATTATTTTCCAGGAACTTCTTGTGTGTGACTGTTCCCAGCAAAGTTCAAAGAAAGCTGGAACTTGTGATGGCGAAATGCGTTGTAACTGGCGAAAAAGGCATATGTACAGAGGCAATAAATTAGCAGCGCCTGCGCAAAACATAGCGAACTTGAAGGCCCTTTCCTTTCCCTTTTTTTTTTCGGTAGGGGTAAATTTCGGGTAGA
Source organism: Phymatotrichopsis omnivora (assembly GCA_016880775.1). Classification (NCBI taxonomy): domain Eukaryota; kingdom Fungi; phylum Ascomycota; class Pezizomycetes; order Pezizales; family Rhizinaceae; genus Phymatotrichopsis; species Phymatotrichopsis omnivora. The sequence continues at coordinate 31,065 of JABYPW010000243.1, read as the reverse complement.
TCGCGGATTTAGGTTACACCTAAAGCCACGAATTTCTACACATTTTACCCATGTAAATTCGACAAGACTTCTGATGGGGGGACCCGCCTCCCAGAAATTAGCAAAAAAGAAATGCGGCGTACTCCTTCTTTGTGCTCCTGAACACTCGCGCCGTGTCAGGACATCGCAACATGGGATTCAACGTACAAGTCCTAACAGAAAATCCACTTTACACTATTAAAGTTGGGGCGCCGCCCAGCTCACGCGGTACCTATCTGGACAGTTATCAGTCCTGGACGTATATCGCTCCTTGCATTTTCATCTTGTAACATAGGTACTTTTGGATACTATCACTGTTTTTCGTTATTTTGTTTCAGTTTCTCGAGGTTCGTCGCTGCCCATCTAGTGAATGCCCCGCAGAGTTCGTGTGAGACGGTTCGTGCGCGAAATCACTGAACCGAGTATATTCAACTTCTGCTTTACGCGTATACTCACTGCGCGTCTGCACCCACCGGGGGCCACTGAAAATGAGAGTATTGCCTCACACATTCCTTGATCTGCGTTCCGCTTTCCGTATATCATTATTGGCCCAGGAAATACCTGCAGATAGCACACGGTTTTGAATTCCCCCAAGCAACAAGTTCATCTTGTGTTAGCAATAGCTTTACTTCCCCTTGTAATAAAAACCTTGTCGAATGCGGAGATGGTGGCTATCTAATGATCTGCAAAGATATATTTAGTGCGCAAGGCGGTCCTCTTACATATGCATGTACATGTACTGTACAGTTCAAAAATAAAGACGGTACCTACTATATTCCAATGGAACTACAGTATTGGAAAGCTTGGCCTTTTGTGCTTCACCGCTCATTACTCGTTTAGGTACCCGAGCCTAAGCATTGACGTTTTACCCTCCAACTTTTTTTTAATTCAAACTTCATGTATATACAGAGAAATTTTTTTCAAATGCGACATTGCTGATAGCCTGCAGGAGCTAAGGCAACTTTGACAAGGGAAACAACCGGAAGAATTTGCTGGTCCGCCACTCGGAGCACGTGTCAGTCTCAAACGTTTTCGGGAAATACCCATGTTACGCCTGCCGCCTATCGCTTCGGAGGACTGGACTGAAACAAAATATCTAGCAGCTTGATCCGGAGCTTTCGGGCGGTCACGCAACGCCATAATAGATGTACGTCAATAGGCGACGTGGGCACAAAATATTCCGTGTTCAAGATTGACGCAGCAGGTGAGGATGGGTCCGATGCCGGCTCGCAATGTAATAGTCGACTACCACCGAGAAGCGGCCCTAGCTGAGGATTGTGGTATGTAACCGATGCATATACCCTGTTTACTGTAGTCCAAAATTTCGCATTGTCGCTCTCTTCCCTTGTCGCAAGAATACCTACGGATCAATCGTCTCTCGGTCCCAAGTACTTGGGCGCCTTAATCACCTATCTCACACCCATGTATACTCAAAGTACTTTTGAACCTGATTCTCTGTTCTCTTCAACGACGGTGAATTGTCGTTGACTAGAAAAACGCCTCAAACATACTCGAGTACTTCTCAAAGGTACAGAATCTTGCCGGAACCGAATACCTTGTCCAACCAGCCAACCAATCAATAGAATATCCAAAGTCATCCGCTTGATGTACACTTGTCACTCAGTACGTACCTATCTTGCAGCTACGATATTGACGTGAGACCTTCAAAACTTGAATCTTTACCTTCAGAGGATAGGTTGAGTCCTATATCGCATCTTCCAGTAGTAGTCCGTGCGTGATGAAAGCCTAGTATTTGTATATATTATTAATCATAACCATGCAAGCTTTGGGTCGTTCGAGGGTACTTCTTATTCGCAAATATCTTATCAACAGGGTACCATCATACCCCCAGCGCGGCCGAAGCCGAAAGAACACGAAACACGAAAAAAAAAAAAAATCCTTGCAAAATTATTATAAGCAACAACATTACGATATCTCCACGGAAAATATAAGTACTTTTTTTATATAAATTAATAGCCAAAGTCCCCTTAACGTGCCGAATGATGGATAATACTCTTATTCAGAACACGCTACCGAAATATGCAACAAAAAAAAAATAAAAAAAAGGGGGGGAAGGGGAGAGTATTGACCTTTCCCTAAATACATTTCAATTATCACAGTGTTGCAGTATGGGTGATTATGAACCATGTGGATTTGTTGTCAAGAACCGTGACGAAAGACGACTTCCATATCAAACGTAAGTGCGTCGTAGGGGCAGAAGGAAAAAAAAAAAAAAAGTCTTGTACTACACTTTTAAGGTTAGCTTTATCTCTCTGCTAAATTGCTCGGTAAATTTTTTTTTTTTTTTTTTTCATCAGCATCCTAGCACTCGAATTACATGTACGGCCTTCATCACTAGCCAACACTGCGGTGTCCACATGATGCTACCTGCCTTCACTTATTTCGTATTCCTCCGATCCTCTCTCGCCCTGATCCGTTTTCTTCTGCCGTCCAATCATAACCCCCTTCCGGTACACCATGCTATTGTAAATTACATGTGCATGTACAGTTACGACCTATTATTTTTCACCGGTGATCATTTGCACTGAAAGTCGTCGCTATGGCATGATGCGTTTATTCCACATAACGAGATGAACTTCAACAAGTGCGGAAAAACACTGATTATGCCCTTTTTTTTTTTTTCTTTCTTTCTGAAATTTATTGACTGAGGCAAACAAGTTGTGATCACTACCAATTTGTGACTGCGACAAAGTACTCGTTCGGTTTCACGACACTGTTTGCGACCGTGACGTGAGCAATAGGCCATAACCGCAAGATGTTAGTAACCTCACGAATCTTAAATCCAGATCACATGTAATCACTCGCATACGTAATAATTAATCGCTCACATTCCAGAAAAAGCAAAAAAGAATTTGAACGCTCCTGCAGGTTTGCCTCGCTGCACACACCCTTCTTCGGCCCTGCCTCGCTGCACACACCCTTCTTCGGCCCTGCCTCGCTGCACACACCCTTCTTCGGCCCTCCCGCGCTGCACCTAAACTTAACCGGTACGCTTTCTTCTTCTCCCATTAAATTTGTCTGCCGAGGCGATCATACAGCCTTGGCTGGCTGATTCCTTGTAACTCGTACTCTGTGAAGGCCATGAATCTCTCTAGCAAATTCTCGGATTTCGCGATCAAGGGACTGTTAAACGAGGAATCTTAATTTTTTCCTTTGTTTCGTATTGGGTTCGGATGGCCGGGAGTTGTGGTGTTGCTTGCTTTTCTCAAAGGGGCTAAAGCAAGGCTCGAGCTGGAAAAACGTACGGCGGCCGCAGATCCGGATGTGTGCCTGTGTAACCAAGCAGTTAGTCATTGAGTCGCGCGGTTGGCGCATACGTAAAAGGAGAAGTGAATTGCATGACCAATTCAACTTCTTCGTCCATCGCCATCGTGTGAAGGGAAGGGAGAAAAAAAAAAAGAAAAAAAAAAAAAAGAGCAAGGGAGGGTACTGAATTTTCGATTGTTACATTGGTGTCGAATTAAATTAAATTATTAATAATTACCATGTGTTGAAAACACTGGTCTGAGAACTGCATAACAATTTCCACATTGAAGTATAACATCCATTACAAAGAAATTTTCTTGTTATAGTGCAGGATTTAAGTAAGCGTCGGCTAGATCCAACACAATCCTTCTCGTTTCCATCCGCATAAACCAGCCAAATCCGGCGATTCCAACGTTAGTTTATTGAACACAACATTCCGTTGCGTAAGCCCCGCCGACTTCTGTCTCAGTGCTTCTTTCGTCACTCCATTCTTCAACTTGAATGTTGCAAACTGAAGCCAAACCTCCTGGAACGGGACAATTTTGATGTTTCAGTGTTGTCGAAGCTATCCTTCGGTAAGCCCAAGTTCAATAGCCGGAGAAATATACGGTGTCATTTTTTATGTTATTTTATTTTATTTTATTTTGTTTTTGTTGGGGGTAGATTGACGCTGAACGCCTGAAGCCGAGGAGATTCAAAGACCCTTCGGTTGTGGTGATCTACACATTTTCGCAAATAATGGATGACTCTTCGCATTCCTTGATTCCTTTTACTCTAATGGGGCCCGCTAGTGCACCGATTTTGTATAGGCTCCTCAAGCCTCTTCTCATATTAAGGCCAAATTGAACACCGAATCTTCCCTCCCGGTTGCGACTAATCCAAAGCAAGAAGCAAAAAAAGGACTCGTCTGCAAATACATAACGAAATGACTTCGATCTATTGTATCGCACACGCCTGCTTCCCCGATAAGGATTCGGGTTATTGTATCCTATTATTCCTTACCTTTCACGAAGATACAAGAGGAGTCAGTAGACACTTTTTCCCGGACTCAAGTTTGCTCGGACTCACTACTGGCTGTCTTTATTTCTCCTGCCTGGCACTTAACCTTCGCAATTTTCTCGTGCTTCGTTAGGAACTAAGGCTTACAATTGTTTGAGGTAGATTGTCCATTATTGCCAACGCAACGCGTTTGATTACATAGGGGTTGCGGTTTTTAAAGTTACCACCGAAACGCGTCAGCCCTTCCCCCCGAATTCGAACTTTTCCGTGCCTATTTATTTGTTTCCGATGATGTTTTGTTTTTTTTTTGTTTCCCGAGAAAATGTTAACGCAGTATCTTTTGCTAACAGGATTTTGCATTCTAGCATCAGGGAGCCATATAGACACATAAATCGCGTAGTGTCTTAGAATACAACGGATCTCACTCGACTTGTTTGCGTCGCCCTCGATCTCAACTCACTGTGGTGAGGGCCTGACTTATGAGTGGCAGTGCCACGACCCGGTACCGGTGGTATTCACTTTGGTCTAGTGGTTTACCTCCGTTTCTGGCGTCCTGGGACAGGAACGCTAAGGGTTCGATTCGGGTTAACATCACGGCATATACTGTGTGAGACCCCCGCGACGGAATACGGCAATAGAAATTGGCCTCAGGAATGCCCGTTTCCTGCCCAGTAGTAGCGAACGAGGGCGTTCGCCTTAATTTTTGGGGGCCGTGTTGTGAGACCCTGACATATGAATGGCCAGTGCCATGACCGGGCACCGGTGTTACCTTTTGGCCTAGTGGTTCACCTCCGTTTCTCTCACCTGAGGATAATAACGGTTCTGTCCAACGCATCTTGTGTCGAGGCTTAATTTGGCTGGAGTCGGTGCTACGTTACCAAAGCCTTTTCGGCGAATTTAACTTCATTAACGGCTTTGATATGTCCGATGAAGTCTGCCCCGTTCCCCAAACCAACGCATGACAGAAATTTGAACTGACACATTGAAGTCGGAATTTAGTGTATTTCCTATCAGTCTATCCGCCGAAAATGATGGGAACTTGAACAAATTTTGCCGCTTGTTTTCCACCGCCATTATTGATTCAATTACCCAGATAGTGTGACAGTAGTGGTGAGTACTTGAGTTCAAAAATTCAATGCATTGACTTCTGAAATCTGCAAGGGCATATGGCATTCCACCCCACGTCGAACAGGTACGCTCTGCCGTCATGCTCTCCTATTGTTCCATTTCATGGTGTTTCCACGGCCAGCTTGTTGCGGCGCTTTGGTACCTAACTGATTCCCGATTTTGGCGGCTATTTTACCCCATCCATCAAATGCAGCTGTTAACACTAATGTCTCGAAATTCGTACGCTGAAATATTTGACTTAAGTTTTCGGGAATGTTGAAGCTGCATTTTCGACCACTATCGACTGCGTCGAAAACAAAATCGGTGCTGAGTTTAATTAAGTACTTGTACTCCGGCTGGATTGAATGTTTGCGTCCGGTGCACCGAGAAATTCAATCAATGTTCGGAACGGCATTGGCAGTTTCGTTTCGGAGAAAGGTGGCGATAACGCATCGAGAATGTGTTTCCAAGCTTATTTTCTTTGCCGCCCCGCATGACTCGGTCTTATCCTTAGGAAAACCTCACTCGATGACTGCTTTCTATCCACTTGTATACCACATATATTTGGCCTTCCTTGCTTTTTTGCATCAATCAATCGCAAAAGCACAATACTCGGTAATTCTTTCCTTTATCGTAGCTTGCTATAGGCTCCTGCTAACAATATGTCATATTAAGACAAAGTTTGCAGCCTATTTGCACCGGAAAACTCAAGCAAAAGAAGAATTCTTGCATGTATTCAATCTGGTCGAGAAGAGGTAGCCACGTTTTGGCTGAAATGCGAGTAAACGATGCCATTGCTGGTCGTTGCCAGTCTTGAGGAGTCCGAAAGCTTGCCACCATGGTCGCATTGGGACATATGCATCTGACAATAACCCAATATTGGAAAGAGATAAGCGGAAGGGCCTATTTAACCCATAATTCGGGATACTTCGAGACTGACAGTAACAGTTCTTAGAAATTATCCACGACCGCGGAGATATCGAAAAATTTTATAATTCCTAATTCCCAACAAATGAATAATGCAATAGCGTGCTTGGTACCGTTGAAGCACCAGATTCTCGGGAGATTCGATTAGGGACCTTTTCGGATATATATTTGAACGCAATACCGATTCGGATACTGGTTATGATGGCAGAAGTTTGGTAATACATCGTTTGCATGATGACCTACACGGCTTGGTGGAGTGCTTGATTTTCCGGAATTCCTATGCGAGCACACACCGCTTGATTTCTTATTGGCGCTTCTCACTTTTGGATTTCGGGGCTAACAAAAACGCAGGAGTCAGTCAGCAAGCTCCTCCGTCATACCAGACCCACCGTAAAATCTTACAAGATGAATACACCCAAACCACCCTGTATCATTGGTAGATGATGTCGGATATGTCGTTCATGTTTCTCGCCGTCGCAAACGATACCATTTCACAAAGATCATCGGTGTTCGACGGCGATCATCTTTAATGGTTGATGGTTAACCCCGATTTTTTTTTTGCGGGGTTGGATTTTTGGGGGGGTTTGTGAGAGATAGTCGGACACCTTAGTTGTATAGTATGAATGACTTTGGTGAATCTATTGGTTTTTCCACGAACTTCTAGTCCTGAATATATACACTTCGGGCGCGCCAGTGCCCCATTCATAATGTCTCATTCTGGTCAGGATGATGCTTGATCTGGAGGGCCTTCATTTGTATTGTTTTGGGAAGACATACGCTGATCCGAAATTACCCTGTCTGAACGGCTGCATCAACTAGTACATGACATTTACCGAATCGACTGCCGTGTGCCGGGATTAATTCCGGTGGGCTGAGGTGGAATAACCATACGTACTTTTGAGGTGCCGTGTACACGTATGGCAGAAGTGAGCGAGATGACGTGAACTAAGTTCTTTGCTTCAACGAAAGAGATTCGCCTGCGGAAAATGATGAGACGCTCGCTCGAAGACGCAACTGCATATGTGGCATTTTTTTTTTATTATTATTTTCGCTTTCTTTGCGAACGAAATCAAAACAGTTCTGAGAGCAAAGAAATATGAAAACGGACCTAATTTGAAAGAAATAGTTCTGGCAGTGAAGAAGCTGGGTCAAACGCGGTTTCGCAAGGGATACGCTGAGAAGGCAAACGCATTGAACTTGAAATTATCGGGGGTCCGTGGATGTCTTGAATCTTCGCGTTGGTAGTAAATTGAAATGGTAGCACAGTGGCTTGCGGATGAGGAGTTGATAAGACATTTGTACATAGAGAGCGAAGACTGGGCGGATGCAGAAACTGGATTTTTTTTTTTTTTTTTTTTTTTTTGCGAAGAAAGCGCATCTAGGGTTGGAGTAAAAAATATTAAACCCTAAAACGTATAATAAAGAATTGCGATTTAAGGTCCTTTTTAATGTGTAATTATTATAGGCGTTTCCTAAGTTTATGTTATCGATAACCGCGGCTGGGTGCTTCGATTTGTTGTCGAACTTTGTCGGAGGTGCATATACTGTAATGTACATGTACATGTACATTACATCCAAAACACTATATGCATGGCCATCGATAGAGTCTGACTAATTTACGGAACTCGAAATTCAAATACCTCGCCGACTTGCTAAATTCACAGTACTACTACATAACTACGATCCTACTCTACTTGAAATTAAAAGATCACGTATTGCAAGCGACAGCGGACAAGTGCACGTACATGGTACTCAAGTACATGTATATGTATGTACTCGACGCCCCTGGTTATGCGTTACCTCATTTGTTGTCATAAAGTCATGTCTGTGGTTGTAGGCAAGCTTACTAAATGCGTATTGTGGCGGAAGTGGATGGTTCTCAAAAAAAAAAAACGCTGCAGGCGCATCTGGAAATGGCAATTGTTCGAATAGGTAGCCGTTGTCGGGTAGTACCCATAGGTTCAAAAAAACGCAAAAGCATGCTTAAAATTGTTTTTGGTAAAGAAACCGAGCAGATACGTATTGCAAAAGAATGAGACGAAAACCTGGAACACAAAGGCATGAGTGCCATGTGACCGTGAGGTACGCTGAAACATCGCATGGAAATTAACGCTCCAAAGGTGCGAATATGAATGTCAGATCGAACAGACAATTTATGAAGAAATTGCCATTCTTGACTCACCTTTAATATTTCCCCTCATCCTTATATAGATTAAAAATTTATTTCCTGGAATTATAACGGATTATACTTGAAGATGGTTTTCAAAATCCCCTTGTCCACTATAGTACTTATTCCTCCTGAAGGGCGTCATCATAATTTGTGCTTTGTGATTCGGCTGTGGTATATGTTATTTAGTTGCTTCGTTTCCTAAATTGTTCATTGTTTCGGTCCTCAGCCACTATACCAATTCGTGTTCTTCCATGTAATCCCCTTACCTTTTATGTTTTAGAATTCCTTTTGTCCGACGAAATCCCTTTATTCCCTTACAGTTGGGAGCCTTCGTACCGGATGTATATAAGAGCTCTCTTTCTCTTCTTCGTCTCATTCTTTATATTTTCAAGAGACAGCCGAGAACTTCCTGGAGTCTTCAAGAATTCAAGAAGTATTTTGCGATTAAAAAGGAATCCCGCATAAGTTCCACATCTCATCAGTATATAGTGAAATTCTTTCGGCTTTGATTTTTGCTTTTGCTTGCCATTTTTCTAAACTTGAGATGCTCTGCTAGCATGCTATTAGATGAGGTTGGGGGTAAGTCCTCTACATATACACTGCGGCATTCAATTGATTCTCCATGACTTCAAGGGTAAATGGAGCTATCTCGCTTTCCCGGGATGTCTCGCTTCCCGGTGCCATATGTTAATCTGCATTTTGCGGTATTTTAGGGTACGGTACAAAAGGAAATGTTCACTCAGGGGGATCAATTCAAGCGACCAAACGCTAGTGAACTTTCGTGCTCATACATAGCACAATATAATCAACGATATAATAACATTACTTCGGTTATTTATTTATTTAAGTTATTCGGAGGTTTCCTTTTTACACTACCACCTGTATATATTTATTATTTATTCATTTATATATTTTTTCGTTTACTATCCCCCACGCGGTATGCAATTTTTTTTTTTTTTTGCTCGCATCTGGTATACACTTTTCTTCCCCTCTCGGTAAACCCACCAACGCAATATACCAGGACGAAGTGATATCTGTGAACACAAGCTAAATGGCAGCAACGACTTTCGCCCTTTCTGGTAAGGTTCGGTTAATTTCCAAAGAATTTGAGATTTATTGCCCTCTTTTAGATTCTGTCTGCGGTCGAAGATATAAGTACACCACCGTTAACGAATTAAAAACAAATCTCGAGTTACGAATGCTGTTTGAAAAAAGCTGAAAATCCTCCACCAAAAAAGATAAACAGCAATTAACTATTGTGCCACCTCTGCCCATGTTTCTGGTCTCTATCAGGTAGAAATTCTCATCACCTATAGCCACACTGAACTAAAGTATATGATAGTGGAGTAAAAACAACTATCTATCAACCATACACACACAATTGGTATGTTATTTCAGCAAATGCTACCTACAATTGTACAAGGTGTTGTATACACGGTGGTGGGGAGGGTGGTGCATCTTCAGGTATGAAATTGTAATAAACAACTCCTTCAGTGATACAAACTAGACCTTAGCCTATAGAAGGGTTTTTGGTAAATCAGGAAAGAGAAAGATACACCACTCTTCAGAGTGCTAAGTGATGTTCACATAGAGTGATTTTGAATAGATGCAAGGTACTGAAGTTTTGTAGGAATAGTATTCTTATTCCTTTTACATTTACTGAAGATACTGCGTAAAGAAGAAAGAAAGTGAAATTGAATTCCCTATATTAAGTTTTACATCTTTCGCATCCTCCAGCAAGGTGTTTACACTTAACTAAAAGCAAGAACATAAGCAAAGGGAGAAGATGAAATAGAAAAAGAGATCCTCCACCTACTTACACTTTTTAACAAAGAAGCCTACTCTAAAAGTGAAAAATAAGAGAGAAAAAGAAAAAGGGAAAAGAAAAAAAGGGAAAGGAAAAGAAGAAACTAAAATGGGAAAGAAAAGACTCTAAAACGCTTCCTTCATACTCTCCTCCTCTTTTCTATCACTACTATTAGTGCTAGGGGTACTTTTTTGGACTTGTCTAGGGGCTTTCCTATGCCTTTCTCGACCAGTTTTTTCTACAGGTTTATGTCATAGTACAGGAGATGGTGCAGGTCTTTGTTTGGGTAGAGTATTCACAGATGCTTAGTGGAACAGCAGTGTATTAGGTAGTGTTCAGGGGGTTATGCTTCCCTACATGTACATATGTTGCTTTCCCACTGGAAATGTAGTAAGTTAGGTATATAGCAGTAGCTAGTTCTAAATTGGTATACCCTCACTGCTTAGTACTTTACTAAGGTAGAATAGGGGTCAAATTTTTTCTCCACACATTGTCCTGTGAATTCCTCAAATGCCTTCTATAGTCTTTCCTTAGTTTCTCACTGAATTATTGTTTGCATTAAGGGTTTTTTGTCTTCTCTGCTTTTGGGCTTCTTCTTTTCTACTTTTTTGGACTGGCACTTGGTAAGCTTGTCTATAGTTTTGTTCCCTTCAATTCTGGCATATCTAGGGACCTATTCAATTTCTACTTTGATGTTTTTGCCTTAGAATTTCTCATTTACTTCGAAGATTCATTGGGCTGTCTATTGTGTTAGAGCTAGGAAGGGGTATACTGCTATGATTATAGAGGCCTAAGAGTCTGAGAATATGTAAAGCTTCTAGATGTACCTCCATACTCTTGTCCACTGGTATGATTTTTCAAAGGTAGTTTTGATGGCCTCTAGTTCTGTGTTAAAAACATGGGCTTTAGTACCTAGTGACCCTTTAAACTCTCCTCCTTACTAGCCTTTGTTGTATATGGCTCTAGCAAATGCTACTTAGTTGTGGTCTCTAATGTTAAATATGTCAGTAAACAAAACTATTATATCATCATCCTATACTATAGGCTAGGTTTTGATTATGTTGTCTTTGTCTTGGAAGGGGATAACTATTAGGCAGCTGTTCATTGATATTGGCCATGGTCTGACTATTAGGGGAGTTGGTATTTTGCTAGGACTTCTACTCCTATGCTTTCCTATATTGTGCCTATTAGTGCATATAGCTAGAGCTACATTATAAGTAACCATGAGCATATTTTAAGCCTCTATAAGGGCATTCTAGGTAGTTTGTCTTAGCTGTAGTCACACCCTACTATTACTGGTAGTATATGGTAGTTAGGGTAGGTTCAGTTGACAGTTAGTAGTCTTGCCGCATAATTAGCTTAGTACCATTGAATTAACAGTTCTATAGGTTGTACTTTTGATTCGACAAAGCTTTTCTATTCACTTGCTGATCTATGTATTCTGCAGGCCTATCTAGCTACTGCTGCTAGAACTTTGTCAAGGGTTTTGGTGCCTCCTTCAGTCACACTATGAGAGTGAAACAAGTCTGCTCTATATATCAGGGAAGAGATGATTACTACTTGAACCAGTTTTAGGGCTATAAAGGGGTTGAGTCCTTTGACTCCTATAGAAAGTCATTGTAGTCTTTTGAGCATATCTCTTATATAGGCTGCTCTATGTTGGCAGTGTTGGAAGTACCTTTCACTAGCATCCATTATTACTCCTAGGTACCAGACCTGGTCTACATGCTCTGCTTTTGATCCTACAATATTGATGGGGGGTCCTTCCTGGCTTCCTATGTAGATGTGTTGTAGTTTAGTCTTACCCACTGATAGTGATAGTTTTCTTTTCCAGAGACTGTCCATGAGCTCTCCCTCACAATATTCTAGCTTTCAGGTATTTTCCTTGAAACTCTTGCTCCATATTCACCTCCACAGGTTATCGATATAGATGAAGTTTTCACCTCTGCCCCACTATTTCAGTTATGATTGCTACATATATGTTAAATAGGATGAGGGAGATTGGGGATCCTTGTGCTACTCCTGTATAGACTTAATAGAAATTTGTTATTGCTCCTTTGTCAGTGAATGCTATTTCTCTTGCCATCAGGAATGATCGCAACTATGCTATCAGGTATTTTAGCATGTTATGTCTTGCTAAATATCGATGAGAATATCGTAGTCATGGCAGTCAAAGCCTTTTTCTATGTTGATGAATTAGAGTGTGACCTTCTTTCCCTGATTCTATTCAATTCTAATTTCATGTTTTGCTGCATTGACCACATCGATTGTTGATCTCCCTAGGAGTGATCCATACTAGTTTAGGTTTATTATTCCTTTATCAATGGCTATTTAGGCTAGCCTATCCATCACTACCTTTTCTAGGATCTTTCCTAGAGTGTCAATGAGGAATATGCATCGATAGGCATTTGGGGAGCAGTAGTCTAGTTTTTTAGCCTTAGGGATGGTGAAGACTAATATTCTTTTGAAAGTGTGGGGGTGTACTCCATGTTGCATTAATGGTGTAAGTTGTTTTAGCAGGACTTCAGGTGCTATAGAGGCCACATTTTTCTAGATGGTGTAGCTCAGCTGATCAGGGCCTGGGTGTAATGAATCGTGGTCATGTACCTTTCTGCTTGTTGTATTCTCCTTTTATTTCCTGTTGTCAGTGATGTTCTTTGGAATTCCGCATTATGAGTCATGAATTATCACTCGGTCATGTATGGTCACTCATGTTTAGCTATCTGCCTTGCAGAGGTCATGAGAACAGTGTTTAGATTGAATGACATATGGACAAAGGGTCATGTGGACAAAACAGGTTTTGTAGAGACTGCTCTACAAGGGCAGCAGTACTCTTGGCAATTGGTATAAAAGAGAAGGAAATCTCGCGGTCTTGTATTTCTTTTCTCTTTCTTCTTTACGCAGTATCTTAAGTATACACCTTCAGAATAAAGAAGTTATTCCCACAAACCTTCAGCACATCATTGCCTCACTCAATGCACACCTCTTGAGTCCTCTACAGATTTGTGTATATTCTTCTATCCTGATTTACCCTAAAACCCCGATACAGACTGAGCATCAGTTGTATCGCTGAAGGAGTTGTCCTTTACACTGGGGCTATTGAGTATGATACTTTCTTTAGAATATATTATACTTCTTCCTTCAAGATCTAGTCTTGCATGTACTGAGGGGGTTCCTCTATTAGATCTACTTCTAGGGGTCCTAGGAAGTAGTAGTTTATGAGCTCTTATGCTCTTTCCTATAGGTTTTCAGTGTTGTTAATTTGTAGTAAGGGGTAGTCCCTTAGTAGTTTGGTATAACTGAGAGCTACCCATAGATCTTTTTAGTTGATGTCTTCTAGGAATGAATTCTAGTAGCCTTCCTTAGCTTTATAGACTTCCTTTTAGAACTCTTTTTTCCTCTCTTGGTATTCTTCTATCCACTTTTGGTTATCTATATGTCTGTGCACCTTGTACCTGCTTTCGGCTATGGATCATTTCTTCTTTTTGAGGTCTTCCTTCCACTATACCTTAGTTCTATTACTGATCATTCTTATAGGTAGGGCTCTATTCCTTTTGATAGTTTCTAGTAGGTTTTCCTTGTTTTCTTCTACCCTGATATTGGTGTTGGTTCAGTCAAATAGCATCAGTTCCCATCTTTCCAGGTTCTTCCCTACTTTTTCCTAGTCAGCTTTTTTTGCATTCCAGGGTTGTGACCTTTTCTAGTTTTGTATTAGGCTTTGAGATAGTTATAGTGATAACTTTATAGTCACTTATCGTTTGGGCTCCATCTAGTACTATCTGCTAGTCTATGTTCAATGATATTACCTAGGGTGATAGAAAAGCTAGGTCTATTGTAGTGTTCCTTTGGTTAGAGTATCTGGTTCTCATGGGGATTCCAGGTTCATTTAGAAAGTAGTAGCCTTCTTGACATACTTTTTCCACTAGTGGCTCTACTCTTAAGGTCTTGCTATCTAATGTTTGGCCCCACTATGGATGATAGAGGTTGAAGTCCCTAAGGACCAGGTTTTTGTTCAGGGTAAAATGGCGCTCCACTTTTAGTCTTCTTTCTTGGTTGAGGGGTGGAGGTAGACATTGGTTATATATAGGGATTCTTGCTTGTTGATGAATAGTCTGGTGACCTATGCTGTTCCTTTATCATTTCAGATGGTGAATAGCTTGATTATGGGGGGGGGGCTGAAATTCATTTTTTTTTATCTTTATGACCCTAAAGGGGTCATCTAAAAGAACCTCTGCATGTAGCTATGTAAAGCTATAATAGAGGTAAAAAGACAGCTAACTTAAGGTCAGTAGCATAGTCTATGGTTCAGATAAAATACAGTTTTGTTCCCAAATCCTCCTCGCTTACACGCAATAAACTTAAGAAGAGATGGGGTGGAAAGGAAACAGGTGGGGGGAAAGAGAAAACTCCAAAAAAGAAACGTGACCAGCACAAACATGACAACCCAGTATGTCAAGATAGTAAAAAGACTTTAAGCGAGATGAAAAAGACAAGCCCAGGGAAGCTCTTTCCCATCTCCAGCCAGCTGAACCTTACAACAACTGGAAGGGATCAAGGTACAAGCAATGAACACTAACCAAAGAAAAAGGGGAAGAGAAACGACAAAGGAGAAAACAGAAGCCAAACTCATAGAACTCTTATACAAAGGGAATAATACAAGTGAAACAAGATGAAGAAATGAAAGGCCCTAAGTCTCTATTCCCTCTTCCATCATAGTACACAGGTTTTCCACTTGCTTGTTATTATCAGCCAAAGCTTGCAAATACATAGGGCAGAGGGGATCGTTGGTAGGTTAGGAAGCATCGGAATTGGCACACTTAAGCACCGTATGATCGCATTGTCATCCGTGGTGTTTACACTCTTTATTGCCACAGAAGTGTTCAAAGATGGCATAGGGTCCATGACAAAGCTAGCAGCAGGGGGGAGAGGTGCACTTCAGTTGATGATGACAAAAGTAGCAGTAATGGGAGCACTGGGTAGCCTTTAAGAAGGTAATATATGGGTCAGTCTGAAGGTCTTTGTTGAGAATGGTGAGACCTTATTAGATATGGTAGTGGTTATTGTTCACTACGACCGTGATGACAATTGAGGAAGCAGGTTTGCTGATGAGCTTATCCTTAGAAGTGAGCTAGCAGTGGGTTTGGGCAAGGATAACACCTTGGTTAAATATCTCAATCTCCTTTCAGATAAGCGACATGTGTTCAAATTCAGAGGTGTTGAGGATGGGGGTATGCATGTTGTGCATGATGTACTTCTTATGCAAGAAGTTGCAGCGAAGGCTGGTGGTGGTAGGGAAAAACTTGCATACTGCTTCCTCGATTATAGGCTTGTAGGCAAGAACCTGTTGGGTAGTTATATTCTCCAAGACGGAGAGGAAGACATTGCTAGCTCCAGCCTTGTAGATGGAGTGAACTCGGCATAGAGATAGGGCCTTCTTCTCTACCAGGGCAGAGTTGACGGTATCCTAGACATCAATGGGGGTGAACTCTGGGACATCACCCTCAAGATTGATGATAATTTTGCGCTCGCACTGGTAGGGTACTTCAGGGTAGGCGGGGTAGTAGCAGTCGGTTGTGGTATAGCCGTGGCTTTGCCTTTAGTTTTCTTTACTACCTGTGCCCAGGTAGAGTTAGTATTGGGGGCAGCTATAGGTGGCATAGTAGGAGTGGGGGAAGCGAGGGAGGAAGATATCTTCTTCACTGCTTTCACAGTTTTGGATGTTTCTGACTGTAGCTTTTTGATGGAATCAGAAAGTGCAAGGTCGACTTCAGTAGGGCCTGCCTTAGCTGGGACTATGGCAGTGGTATTGTGAATGGTGATAGCTTTAAGTTCATCAAAGGAGGCCTCGAGGGACTGCTGGCAAGCAGCAAGGGTAGTGACTACCTCCTGGATCTTGTTCACAGAGGAGAGGAGGGACGGTAATATCTGCATGTAGAACTGCAGGTCTTTGAATCTGATGTATAAGTCGGTGGTAAGTGGTGCGGAATACATTGAGACTACATCTCCTTTTCCAGGTTCATCATGTATTATGGCAGAGATGCCTGATGCCTTGAATAAGGCGAGTATTGCTATCATGTTGGTGGGTTCATCCTTTGCCTCCTGCAGGGGGGAACTAAGGGTAGGGCGTTGTATAGACTGTGATCACAATGGGAGCATTTCGGTGACATTTTGATGATATGATATAGATAGTAAAAGCTGAGAACTAATAATGTAGGGGGTAGTTTGAAGGACCGAATGAGCCTGATAGCTTGATTATAGATGCCTTAGACACATATATCACTACACTTAACTTTTCTTGGTTGCTCAGGTATAGTCTATGAAAACTCAGGTGTCTTGTAAGGATGTTGCTAAAAGTTAGGGGTTACTCTACTACTAGGACATTTGTTTTTATAGCGATCATGGTTTAAAAGAGTGTCTATAGGTTGGTGTTCAAGTTTTGGTAATTGTGTTGAAGAATTTTAAAGATAGGATATAGGTCAGTACCAAGAAGTAAGAAAGCATATTTGATTTTCCCTATCCTATAGTTTTACATATTTCCCATCCTCTAGCAGGGTATTTATACTTATTTAAAAGCAGAGATATAACTGAAGGAGAAAAGATGACATAAGCTACCTAAAGTTTAAATAAAAGAAATCCTCTGCCTACATACTCCAACAAAGAAGCCTTTTATGCAAAAAAAATAAACACAAAAAGAGAAAATAATAAAAAGAAAAAAAAATAAAATAAAATAAAGAAAAAAGGGCTAAGAGTAAGCACTCAGAAATCTATCTATTCCTTATCTTCCTTCTCTTACTATACTATCACTATCGGGGGGGGTAGGGGTTATTTGCTTTTGTCCAGCAGCTAGCCGATTCCTTTTATAATAAGGCTTTTACAGAGGTCTAGGTTCCTATATAGCATGTAGTCCAATTCCCTTACTTGGTATAGCACTTGCAGGTTTTCTGTGTGGTTGCATTCTATTAGGTAATGTTCCACTAACTCTGGTTCCCTGCATAGGTAAAAGTTACTTTCTAATATGCAAGTGTAGGAAGTTTATGATGTAGCAGTAGCATGTCCACAACTGGAATACCCTTGCTACCTAGTATTTGTTTAACACTACATATAGGTCAACTTTCTTTTCCATAGGGTGTCCTACATATTCTTCAAAATAGTTCTACAATTAGTCCTTAGCTTCCCTTTAGATGGTCACTTGAGTGAACTCTTTTTTCGATTCTGCACTTTATGCTTCCTTGATTTCTCTTTTCTTACACTTGGTCTTTACTAGCTAGTCCACTCTTTCATTCCTTTAATTCCTTGCTACCCTGGTACATCTTCAATTTATGCCTTGATATTCCTCTATGCTATTTTTAGGTTGAGCTTCAAGATTTCTTTTGTGACATATAAGGTTGGGGATGGTATTGGGTTGGCAGCTGCTATCATTACTGCTTAGGAGTCAGAGAATACAAGCACCTTATCTTTTGTTTTCTGTTTTTTGGTCCACTCTATTACCTGTAGAAAAGCTATTCATATACCCTTTACTTCTCCATTGAAAACTTATACTTTAGAGGTAAGGGATCCTGCAACTTTTCCTACTTCTTTCTGTCTATTGTAATGCACTACTGTAAAGCCTACCTAGCTTTATTCACTTACTTTTGAGGTGTCTATGAAGATTGCTAGGTGTTCAGGGGGAGCCGCTTTAACCATATCACTATAGCTGCTTCTTTCTCTGTGAACTCTACAGTTTTCAGTCTTCTCTCTACTAATATAGGCCGTGGTCTTGTTAGGGGGTGGAGGGAGTACTTCTATAGGAGATCTCCTCTGATGCTCTCTTTAGTAGTCCTGATGATTATATCTATTTGGAGTTGTCTTGTCATCAACAGCAAGGAATCTTCTACTCTCCATGATAGCATTCTTGGTGGTTTTTCTCTACCCTTGTTCCTTCCTGGTATGTTACATAGTCTATTATAGTTTAGGTAGGCAAGATCGATGGTTTGCATTCTTGCTCCATAGTTGGCTTGGTATATTCTGATTTAGATTCCTGCTGGCTAGATTTTTGCTTTGACCAGGCTCTTTTTGGTGTCTGCTAATTGGTGTATCCTACATGCAGACTTTACTTCTACAGCTAGTACTTTGTCCATGGTGTCTATTGCCCTCGAGGTGATCCTGTAGGGGTAAAAGGTATATGCTCTATTTATGAGGGAAGGGAGGACAACTGCTTTTACTAGTTTAAGCACCATAATAGGGTTTAGTCCTTTAACTCCTGATAAGAGTCTTTGGATTCTTGCAAGTGTATCCCTTACTACTCCTGCTCTGTGCTAGGCATATTGGAGGTAGGTTTCTTTTTTATCGATGATGACTCCTAGGTATTACAGGTGATCTGAGTGTTAAATATAGCTTCATAGGACTGTGACCTCTGGACCTTCCTCATTCCCTAGGTAGAGGTGCTGCAGTTCTATTTTGCCCTCTAATAGTGATAGTTTCCTTGATCTTAGCCTTACTTCTAGTTCCTTTTTATAGAGCTCTTCTAGTTTTCTCCTGTTTTCCTTATAGTTATCTCCTGAGACTAGTATATATCATAAAAATATATGAACAACTTTATTCTGACCCCACTGTCTTTTGTCAAAATTGCTATGTAGATATTGAAAAGGAGGGGGGATATGGGGGATCCTTGTGGTACTCCATTATATTCCTTATGAAACCTAGTTTTCATTCCCTTGTCTATGAAGGCAAGCTCTCAATTACTAAGGAAGGACCTTATCTATGCTATAAGGTATTCTAGGGTGTTATGCTCCTATAGGGTTTGGAGAAAGGATTTTATGGTCTACTCTGTCAAACCCTTTTTCTATGTCCATAAAGAGTAAGGGACCTTCAATCCTTTGTTTAGTTCGATTCTGGCTTAGTGTTTTACCACATTCACTGCATATATTATTGATCTTACTATGAGCACTCCATACTAGTTTAGGTTTATCATGTTATTGTTGATAGCCACTTGTAAGAGCCTGATTGCTATTACTTTTTCCAGTATTTTTCCTAGTGTATCAATAAGGAATAGGTATCTATATATATTTAGGGAGCAGTAGTTAGGCTTCTTTAGTTTTGGATAGCTATTCCTAACATATTTTTAAAGCTTCCTAGGTATAACCTATATTGAAGAAGGGGGGTGAGCAGTTTTGGCAATACTTCTAGGGGTGTCACATACAGATTTTTCCATAGTATATACTGGATCTGATCTGGTCCTAGGGCTGTTAGGTAGGAGGTTCCTTTGAGCATATACTCTACTTCTTCCTTCATTACTTTTTCATTTGTTATCTTCAGGAGAGGGCCTAAATTCTCCAGTTCTTATGGGGGGATTAGGAAGTAGTGCTAAATCAGGGCCTATGGTCTCTCTTCTTAGTTGCTTGCTCTATTTATTGGGGGGAGTGGGTAGTCTCTTGCTTACCTAGTGTACCTCAGGGCTTTCCACTAGTCTTTTGATTTATTCCTTCTAGGAAACTTTTCTAGTGGCCTTCCTTAGCCTCTGCCACTGATTTTATGAAGATTTATTTTTCCTCTTTGTACCTTTCTTTCCATCTTTCACTGTCTAGGTTTTTTCTAGCTTTGTATCTTGTTTCTCCTACAGTCTTTTTCTTCTATTTTAGGTCATCATTCCACTATTCCTTGGTTCTATTCATGATGGGTTTCATTAGCAGGGCATTGTTTTCTTTTATTTTGTCTAAGAGGTTGTTTTTGGTTATCTCTGTCTATTCGTCTACGGTTGCTAGGTAAAAGGGTGTTGGTTCCCAGTCCGTCAGGTTTTCACCTACCTATTCCCAGTTTGCTTTTTTATAGTCTAGTACTGTGCTTTTTGTCTTCAGATTTTGTGCTTTTGAGTGTTATTGCTATAACCTTATTGTCACTGGTAGTCTACAATATATCTAGGGCAATTTGCCAGTCTGTTTTGAACTTTGTCACTTAGGGGGAGAATAAGGCTAAGTCTATGACGGTGTTCCTTTCATTACTATATCCATACTTTATAGGGGTTTCTGGTTCATTTAGGAGGTAGTAGCCTTGATTATATACCACCTCTACTAGTGGTTAAACTCTGATAGTCTCTAATTCTGATGTTGATCCCCACCAGGGGTGATGCAGGTTAAGATCTCCTATGACCAGATTATTATTAGAAGTGAACATTGTATCCCACTTTTGATCTTTATTCTTTGTGCTAGGGTGTAGGTAAACATTGGTGATGTCTAAGTATTCTTCCTTATTTAAGAATATCATTGTGACCTAGGATATTACTTTCTCATTATGTAGGGTATAGGGTTTTATTTCTTAGGATTTGCTTTATATGTTAACACCCTTGACTTTTCCTGATTACTTGGGTAGAGTCTGTGGAAGCTAGGGTCTCATAAGGGGATATTACTGTAGGTGGGGGGTTATTATATGAGTATGACATTTCCTTTATTTTCCATAAATATTTCGAAGAGGGTTTGGAGGTTTGTGTTTGAGTTCTGCCAGTTGTGCTGAAGTATTTTAAAGTCCAGACATAGGTCAAGCCCCTACTAAGTTTTTCCTTCTCTTTTCTCCATTTTATTATTCTTCCTCCCTTTAGATTTCATTACTAACCTAGTCCATCCAGGCATTCTTCTTAATTAGAGCTCTCTTGCATATAAGTCATTGCCTTCTAGTCATTTTGGATAGTCTTTGTTTGTGGCTCAGTGTTCCTATTTACAGTTAACAGAGTATTCTTATTAGTGGTTCTAACCTCTATTCAAGTTGTATAATAGGCACTTGTGGTCCTTGGTGGAGTATTTTAGGAGGTGTTTGTAAATGTTTCTGCAAATATCGCAGCTTCTTATCTCTGCTTTGCATGTTGTGATCATGTGTCCAAACTTAATATACTTGTAGCACTAGGTGGTAGAGTTTATTCTCTATAACTTTGCTACCTTGTAGAGTTTGTTGAATAGGACTAACTAGTTTCCTTTCTTTGGGACCTAGTCTTCAGTTATCCTGATTGTGATTCCTATATAGGCTGCCTTAGAGGGGTTTTTATCTCTTTCTTCTTTGCTTTTTAGGTATCTTGCTGCAAATATTTCAATATCTACCATATCTATCAGTTCTTGTCGTAGGTTATAGATAGGGATCTCTTCTAAGAGGGTAGTAGGGACAGAGTGTAGGATGAGCTCTATGTTTATTGCTACTACTCTGAAGCCTTCCCTTTCTACTTCTAGGTTCATTGTTTTCCTACTGTTGAAATTGATTTCAAGAAGAAAGTGTATTTGATTTTCCCTATACTATAGTTATATATCTTTCCCATCCTATAGCAGGGCATTTACTCTTAACTAAAAGCAGAGACATAACTAAAGGAGAAAAGATGATGTATTCTACCTTAACAAAAGAGATCCTTTGCCTACTCATTCCAGTAAAGTAGCCTTTCCTGAGAAAAGAAAAAGCTATAAAAATGGTAACAAAGGAGAAAAAATAAAAGACATGTGAAAGACCCTCCTTCTACACTCTTTACTCCTTCTCTTTCTATACTATCACTATCGGGGAGGATGGTAGGTATTTGCTTTTGTCCAGTGGCTTGCCTATTTATTTCACATCTAGGGTTTTCCAAGGTCACAGTTTCAGTATAGTACATGGTCCAAGTCCTTTCCTTGGTAGGGTTGTTATAGGTCTTTGGTGAGCTTACAGTTCATCAGGTGGTACTTTACCGATTGAGGTTCACTGCATATACAGAAGTTGCTTTCCCTATAGAAGTGGAGGAGGTTGAGGATTTAACAATGGCTAATTCACAACTAGAAGGCTCTTGCTGATTGGTATTTGTTCATTGCCATATATAGGTCACTGCTTTTCTCGATGGGGTGTCCTGCATATTTTTTGAATTGTTGCTAGTATCGATCTTGGCTTCTCTTCATATTGTTGCTCTTGTGATATCTTTTTTGGACTTTATACTCTGTACCTTTTTAGGTTCTCTTTTTTCAGATTTGACTTTCACAAGCTGGTCCTCTCTTGTATTGCCTTCGATACCTTGGTATCCTAGTACCTATTCAATTTACACTTTGATGTTCTTTTAGGCTATATTGGCATTGAGTTCAAATTTTTCTTTTGCAATATGCTGTATTAGGGATGGCATTATGTTAGCAGCCACTGTTATTACTACTTAGAAGTCAGAAAATATAAGCACTTTGTTGATTGTTTTACAGTTTTTTTGTCCATGTAAGGGCTTAGTGGAAGGCTACTCTTATGCCTTCTAGCTCTCTGTCAAACACCTAGACCTTGGAGCTAAGCATGCCTATGGCCTTTCCTACTTCTTGTTGTCTATTATATAGTACTGCTGTAAAGCCTACCTAGCTCTGGTCACTGACTTTTGAGGCATCTGTGAAGATTGCTATGGTGTTTGCTAGGAATTATCTTGGCCATGTTGTCATTGCTTCTTATTTTCCAGTGAAGGCTATTGTCCTTAGTATTCCTTCTACTACTATATGCCATGGTCTTGTTGGGGGTAGGAGGGTATACTTCTACAGGACATCACTGCGGATACTTTCCCTTATTGTCCCAATGATCGCATTGACTTGGAGCTGTCTTGTCATTGACCATGAAGTGCTTTCCACTCTCTATAAGGGGGTTCTTGGTAGTTTCTCTCTGTCTCTATTCCTTCCAGGCATCCTGGCTAGTCTTTTGTAGTTAGTGTGTATAGGGTGAATAGTGAGCATCCTCGCCCTATAGTGGTTTATATACCTTTGGATTTAGATTATACCTTTGGATTTAGATTATCGCTAGATAGATTTTTGCTTCTATTAGGCTCTTTTTGTTGTCTGCTAACCTGTTCATCCTACATGCCCATTTTATACTTGTGGCTAGTACTCTATCTATGGTGTCTATTACTCTTTAGGTTATCCTATGGGGGTAGAATGTATCTGCTACATATATAAGGGAGAGAATAATAACTGCTTTTACTAACTTGAGGGCCATAAATAGGTTTAGGCCTTTAACTCCTGTCAATAACCTTTTGATTCTGCTGAGCATGTCCCTTACTACTCCTGCTCTATGTTAGGGGTGTTGAAGGTAGGTTTCTTTTTCATCTATGATGACCCCTAGGTATTGTATGTGTTTTGAGTGCTGGATAGAGTTCCCCATGACTATGATTGCTAGTCCATCTTCATTTCCTAGGTATAGGTGTTGCAGTTCCATTTTGCACTCTGACAGTGATAATTTTCTTGCTCTCAACCTCATCTCCAGTTCTTTCTTGCAAAAGTCCTCTAACTTTCTCTTGTTTCCTTCATAGCTATCTCCTGCCACTAGTATATATAGGTCATTAACATACATGAATAGACTTACTCCTGCCCCACTATCTTTTGTCAATAATACTACATAAATGTTAAAAAGTAGGGGAGAGATAGGGGATCCTTATGGTACACCTATGCATACCTTGTAAAACTGGGTCACTGCTCCTTTGTCTGTAAATACCAGCTCTGTGTATTTGAGGAAGGACCCAGTCCACATAATAAGATACTATGGTGTATTGTATTCCTAGAGGGTTTAGAGGAGGATTCTATGGTCTACTAGATTGAATCCTTTTTCTATGTCCATGAAGAGGAGGGAGACCTTCAGTCCCTTGCTGAATTAGATTCTTACCTCATGTTTTACTACGTTGACTGTATCTATTATTGACCTTCCAGGGAGTACTCCATACTGGTTTAGGTTTATCATCCTATTGTCTATGGCCACTTGTGAAAGTCTGATCACTACCACTTTTTCTAGTATTTTTCCTAGTGTATTGATGAGGTAGAGGTACCTGTACATATTTAGTAATGAGTAGTTAGGTTTTTTAGGTTTCGGGATGGCGATTCCTAGCATCTTTTTGAAGGATCCTATGTTACGGCAGGTGTCTTCGAGTACAAGATAAGGCTTGGTAAAGTGCAAGTGCCACTCAACAAAGAATTGTAATACTAAGTAAACTCAGATATCTTAACATGTTCTAAGTCTGGATCCACAAATACACTTTCCTACGTCGTAAAGAAGAGAGAGAAGCAAAGTTGGAGAGTAAGAATGAATATATTCTTAAGGCTCGTAGCTAGTCTGTAGACTGAAGAGAGAAGGAAAGGAAAGAACATGAAGCGACCTTTCTTTTATTCCCATTTGGTTATTTTACATCCCATAGCCCCTGCAGGGCGTTTACACTCAACCAAGAGCAAGAACATAACTATAGACTACAGGATGATCCTCCGCCTACTGTGCCGGAAACCCAAAAGAAAGAAAAGGAAAAAGGAAAAGAAAATGTAGACAACTATGTATAAAAGCTGACTGGGGAAAAGCAATCACCAGGCAAACCTTAAAACAATGAAAGAAAAACCCCCTATGCAGACTACGCGACCGAGCGAAAAATAAAAGAGAAGAGAGAAAGAGAAACGCGCAAACTCCTCCGCACTTTACCAAAGCAGAAAAACACTAGTTACATCGCGAAAAAATAAAAATGGAGTAGGAAAAGAGAAACTAAACTCCTCCCATAGTGGTGGACTTGTCCTTTCTATTCGACTCAGCTAGTTTGGCCTAGATTATCGTCATATAGATCAGGTCGTTTGCTTTATAGGGGCCGGCGCAGTTCGCACATTGGAGGACGGTGTTCTTGCAGGCGAAACCTTTGGGTTGTTTGCAGTCAGCAATGCCGCAGGTATGTTCGGAGATGGTATGGGGGCTGGTGCAAAGTCGGCAGCAGGGAGGTGACTGATAGTTCTGGACAGGGTGTCTGAACTTCGACCATCGGGAGCATTGAGTGTCGGCGCCGAAGGGGATATATTTCACGGTGCGACGAGTTTTGTTCAGGATCATGAGGCCCTTGAGGATGTGGGCCTCATTATTATTATCGATGACAGTAATCACGAGCGAGCTATGATTCTGCTTGTTGATTTTGGTGCTGGATGTCAGCCAGCGCGGGGTCATTGCAAGGGTAACACCGGAGTTATAACACTCGATTTCCTGACGGAGTTTGGTCATCTGTCCCACGGTGTTGAGGTCAGTGGCTGTGGGGATACCATGCATGATATACTTCTTCCATGTGTGGTTGCGATTGATTCCTTTGACTTCGCTGAACTCGCCAACAGCTTTGGTGATGACGGGTCAGTAGGCAAGGACGGCGGCGGCGGTGACGGTCTCCATGGTAGTGAGAACGAGCGTGGTGGGGTTGTTGTTGTAGCATCTTTGGATGTGCAAGAAGGAGGGAGCTTTGGCCTTATCCAGGGCTGAGTTGACTCAGTCATGGATCTGAATATGTGCATCCTCGCCAAAGGCCGATGGTTCCTTGATGTCGACAATTATTTCACGGTCGTGGCGGGTGGGGTAGTGTGGAAGGGCAAGTGGGGTGGTTGGGAGTAGGTCCTTCTGGGTGACCTGACCACTCTTCTTCTTTTGCTATTTAGAAATGACTTGAGCCCAAGTCTGAGCGTCCTGGGCTTGTTGTGGGGCAGGGAGGGAGGTGGAGGTGGTGGCGATCGAACGAAGTTTCCTGAGATCTTTCGCGGTCACTTTTTGTTGTTTTTGAATATCCTTGAGGGACTCACGGACTTCAGGTGGGGTGTATGTGGCCTCAGTGATAGGTATTGGGGTCTCGGTTGTGGGCGGGGTTGGTCGCGACTCCAGGGTGACGACTCAGTTAGCGAGGTCCGTCTGGGTATTGGCGATGGTAGTGAGGGTCGACTGGATCGAGGCCAGCGACTGTTGGATAGCAGGGAGGTCTTTGGCAAAGAAAGCAATCAGATGAGAGGTGTTGTAGCCATCTACGGCTTCACTGTTATCGTAGTTGCTTCCGACGACTTTACCGCCAGTGGTGAAGTTGCGGCCCAGGAGTAAACCGAAGTTGGACAGGGCGAGATCGATCTAGATCTTTTTGAGGGCTTCGACCTTTGCAACCACATCAGCTGTGAAGCAAGAACATGAAGATGATGATGATGATTATTCATTTCTATTCGGTAGCTACTCTACTTCTTCTATAACTACCCGGGCCGTCCGCATGCAGTCTACAACTATGGCGGATCACCCTTTCTCCCCCAACAGAAACGAACAAAGGAAACCACACGATCATAACTAAATACACAAAATCATGGAAGTACAGTAGAAAAAGCGCCACAAATGGTCCCGCGAAATAGCATTCCCATCTGAAATCCCTAGCGAGGCGAACCTTACAACAACTATCTACTGGACTCTTACGAAGAAAAGAAAAGAGAAGACGAACAAAGTTGAAAACAGAAAGAAAAGGAAATCCTCCCCAAAACTGCCTGAACCTTTTAAGCTAAAGGAAAAAATCTCAAAGAAAGGTCAAAGAAATCAAATGCCACCTATAGTGACGGTAATAGCCTCCTCTTTCCGGCCGGCAGCCAGTGCCTTCGCTTGGATGAACGCCAGGCAAGAGGGATTCGAAGCAGTATGCTTACCTTTGCCGTTTGCACACTTTAGGACCGTATCATCGCAGAGTCGTCCGACTTTCTTGCATTCGTCGTGTCCACAGGTGTGCTTCGAAGTGTGGTGTACGTTGGCGCACATGTTACATCGTGGGGGGTTTCGGCAGCCAGCTTGGTGGTGACCAAACTACTGGCAGTTGGTGCACCGAGTTGCAGAGTTAAAGGGTATGTACTTTTCGACTCGTCTCTTCTGGGTAAGGATTATAAGTCCTTGGAGAATGCATTTTTCATTGTCGTCATCTATGACCATAATAACCAGAGAGGAGGCATGCTTCCCTGTCCGATCGCTTTCGCATAGTAGCTATCAGGGGGTCTGAGCGAGAGTGATGCCTTTATTGGGGTGTTTAATATCTCGCCGAAACATGTCTGCTTCTGTTAGGGCATCAGTATGTGAATGTGGAACGTTGTGCACCAAGTACTTCTTCCACCTGTGATTCTTTTGAACAGAGGCGGTAGGAAAAGGTTCCCTGATGGTAGCTTCGATTTTATTGCAGTAGGCGAGCACTGCAGAAGCAGTGACATCTTTGATGGTGGTAAGAACAATGGAGCGCTGGTTGTTCTTTCGAACAACGGAAATGCGGAGAGCGGCGGGGGCTTTGGCAGACACTAGGGTGTCATTTACGGCATCCCTCAGCTTGACGGGATCGAAGGTGCCAACCTCGGAAGCGGTCATGATGATTATTTCATGGTCACGCTTAGCGGGGTAGCGTCGGTCACTGGCTTGTGCGGGGAGGGGGGGCATTTGTGCTGCAGCTCTTTTGGTACGTTTTGAGATCACCTGCGCCCAAGTTCCCTCGGGTAGTGGTTGCGGGGGTGTTGTGTTGCTGGCAGCAGGCACACTTGGGGTGACGTTCGGTTTTGCGATCTTTTTGACGTTTTTGGAGGTCTCCTTATTCGCTTTTTCGATCTTCTTAAGGGATTCCTCAAGAGCATTGTTGGTAGTTTCAGAGTGGAGCGTTTGGCGCATCTCGCTTAAGTTGTTGTCGAGGGCCGCGATACGGTCACGCTGTGCGTTGTGACCTTCAAGTAAGTCACCGATGGCTTTACTTTAGGCGTTTGACTGGTCTACCAAAGCCCCCAAGGTTTAGGTTATCTTTGGTAGGGTATCCGTTAGGAATTGCAGTAAAAGGGCCTCTTTGTAGACACTCGTTTCTGTCTCCGTTATGAGGAGCGCTTCCCTCTTCTTGAGGAGCTCAGCGATTACCCCACATTCGGGGATACGGGTTAGGGCATTTGCGATTTCAGTTGCTCTTTGTTCGGCTGGCGAAGCTGGCGGGTTCGTCGGGAAGGGTTAGAGGAGAAAGGGGGGGTTGTGCCGGACATCTTGATATTTAAACTTCTTTGTGTACTGTGTACCAAACCTTATCCAGGTTCCAAAGAAGAAGAAGTATCGCGACGGTGTTTGAAAGCAATAGTCATGAATAAGTATCAATTTCAAAAATGAGATATGTGAACTAAGAGAAGCCTGCCAAGAACATGAAGCGACTTATCTTGTCCTCCCTCGGATCACTGATGTATAGACGGGAACATGAAGATGATGATGATGATGATGATTCATTTCTATTTGGTAGCTACTCTACTTCTTCTATAACTACCTAGGCCATCCGCATGCAGTCATCGACTATGGTGTATCACCGGTTCTCCCCCAACAGAAATGAAAAAGGAAACTATGAGATCGAAAACTCCTCCCCACTAACCTAAACCACAGACATGACAACAGGCTTGAAAAGAAAATAGCTCTTCACTACAATCCCCCAAGGTTAAATCACTGATTATCCTCCTCGGAACTATCGCGTAAGTTTAAAAGAAAGTATCGAAAAACAAAAGGAAAGTATAGGCTGTCCCCTCCACTCAAAACTACCTACAATATCTTCGGGCGATAAGGAGACTTTTCGGTGTTGTGCTGGCGCCGGCAAGTGTGGCCGCGCAAGCTAAGCGAGCCGGTGATGTAACTATCAGAAGGGTTTATGTTGTTTGCAGTCGGGTAAACTGTGGGCGGGGAATACGTCGACCATCTGGCTTGGTTTGTGTTGTTTTGGCTACCTGACTTCTCAGTTAGTTCTGTATTTGGGCCATGAGGGGCACTGTGGTATTGATGCGACTGAGGGAAAGGTCGCTAAGTTGTCTTGTGCGAATGCTCTGGGGGGCCTAGGCACCCCTCCTAGGAGCTCTGAGAGCGTCGCGATGAGGTTTTTCATGGTCGGAGGTTCGCTAAGCGATCCTGGAGCAACAGTATGATCCTGTGTTGCAACCTCCATATGGAGACCGATCGTGTGTGTCCGCTCACCATCTTGATTAACACGGTCAGGTGTCGGACAAAGGACGTGTATGTCGATGATGTATCTCTGGTGTTGCCGCGCGAACAATGTCTCGCTAAGCTGTGGGTTGCATGGTCGGAAAGGCATGGGATGTCTGGAGCATCTGAAAAGGGATCATCATGTGCTGCAAAAACTAAAAGGCCAGCCTATGTGCGGGCCAGCGAGGAGGATCTTCACCCTAAGGTAGGGGGTATGTCGAGATTGTTGAGAAGCCTGACGGGAACATGAAGCGACTTTCTTTGTATTCCCAGAACATGAAGATGATGATGATGATGTTTCATTTCTATTCAGTAACTACTCTACTTCTTCTATAGCTACCCGGGTCGTCCGCATGCAGTCTACGACTATGGCGTATCAACCGTTCTCCTCCAACAGAAAAGAAACTACGCATTCAAAAGAAAAAGACACGATGTCGTGTCAGTACAGTAGAAAAAGCGCCACAGATGGTCCCGCAAAATAGCCTTCCCGTCCGATATCCCTAGCGAGGTGAACCTTACAACAACTAACTATCGGACTCTTATGAAGAAAAAGTAGAAGAAACTAAGGTAGAAAAAAAGAGAAAAAAAAAGAAATCCTCCTCAACCTGCCTGAACCTTTTCCGCTAAAGGAAAAAATCTAAAGAAAAGGTAAAAGAAATCAAACGCCACCCATATTGACGGTAACGGCCTCCTCTTTCCGGGCGGCAGCCGGTCCCTTCGCTTGGACAAACACTGGACAAGAGGGGTTCGATGCGGTGTGCTTACCTTTGCAGTTAGCACACTTAAGGACCGTGTCGTCGCAAAGCCGTCCGACTTTTTTGCACTCGTCGTGTCTGCATGTGTGCTTCGAGGTATGGTGTACATCCGCGTACATGTTGCATCGTGGGGAGTTGCGGCAGCGAGCTTGGTCATGGCCAAACTCCTGGCAGTTGGTGCATCGGGTCGCAGAGTTAAAGGGGATATACTTCTCGACTCGTCTCTTGCAGGTGAGGATTGTAAGTCCTTGGAGGATACGATTTTCGTCATCGTCATCTATGACTGTAATGACCAGAGAGGACGCATGCTTTCCTGTCTCATCGCTTTTGCGCAATAGCCAGCGGGGGGTCTAAGCGAGGGTAATACCTTTATTGAAGTGTTCAATTTCTCTGCGAAACATGTCCGCTTTAGTTAGGGCATCAGTATGTGAATGTGGGATGTTGTGCACCAGGTACTTCTTCCACCTGTGGTTCTTTGGAACAGAGGCAGTAGGGAAATGTTCCCTGATGGTAGCTTCGATTTTGTTGCGGTAGGCGAGCACTGCAGAAGCAGTGACATCTTCGATAGTGGTAAGAACGATGGAGCGCTGGTTGTTCTTTCGAACAGCGGAAATGCGGAGAGCGGTGGGGGCTTTGGCGGACACCAAGGTGTCATTGACGGCGTCCCTTACCTTGATGGGGTCGAAGTTGCCAACCTCAGAAGCGGTCGTGATAATGATTTCACGGTCGCGCTTAGCAGGGTAGCGTCGGTCGCTGGCTTGTGCGGGGAGGGTGGGTACTGGCGCTGCCTTCTTGGTACGTTTTGAGACCACCTGCACCCGAATTCCCTTGGGTAGTGGTTGCGGGGGTGTTGTAGTGCTAGCAGCGGGCACACTTTGGGCGACATTCGGTTTTGCGATCTTTTTGACCTTGGTGGAGGTCTCTTTGGTTGCTTTTTCGATTTTCTTGAGGGATTCCTCAAGAGTTTTATTGGTAGTTTCAGAGCGGAGCGTTTGGCGGATCTCGCTTAAGTTGTCGTCGAGGGCCGCGATACGGTCACGCTGTGCGTTGTGACCTTCGAGGAGGTCGGCTATGGCTTTACCTTGGGCGTTTGACTGGTCTACCAGAGCCCCCAAGGTTTGGGTTATCTTTGGTAGGGTACCCGTCAGGAATTCCAGAAAAACGGCCTCGCGGTATACGTGTACTTTTGAATCTGCTATGAGATTTGCCTCCTCTTTCTTGAGGAGCGGGTCGATGTTTCCATGTCCTGCTGCATGGAGCAAGACGTTTGCAAGTTCAGCGGCTCTTTGTTCCAACGGTGAGGG
>JABYPW010000242.1:0-31367 GCA_016880775.1 Phymatotrichopsis omnivora | reverse complement strand
AAAAAAAAAAAAAAAAAAAAAAAAGAAAAAGAGAAAGAAAAAAAAGGTATATGCCGAATTATATGTAGGAATATAAATCGAATATTCTATATTCAATAGGTATCTTGCAGCAAACGTAAATCAAACGCACCCGCGCAAGAAAAAAAATTAAAAAAATTTCAGAAAACAAGGAAAAGAAACACAATTCCTCAGAAGAAGAACCCGCCGTTCACAATTTCCTTCTTCGCGCGTGACACTCCAGCCATTATATTCTCATCTCCATCGCCGCGTTGCCTTGCTTTCCTGCCGCCACATCTCAATTCCGGATTCCATCTCTAACAATCCAACCCGAGTCGTCAATGATTCCGTCGATCCTGCAAATGTATAGTCAATTCGTTTTTCTCAACCGAGCGGTTACACACTCCCCAACGGTCAGGTTGCACCAATGACACCTTCGTTGCGGCTCTGTCAATATTATCCTGAAACTTCGAACCGTGGGAACTCGGGCGTCTATTTTCAGTGAGTGCTTGCGGGTGCGCTAGCAGGGATTGTTAATTAATAGGGCTGGGCGGAACGCGTTGACCTTTATCCAGCGACAGACGTATTCGACATAGTCACCATAGTAAGGTAACTACAGATAGTTAAAGCCTATGATCCTTAAACCACTGCCTTTGTTTCGCTCTACCTAGGCGCGTAGCTAATTTTAAACTTCAGCTTAGAGGACAAGTACCGATCTCGACCATGGAGCTCATGAGACAGTTCGATGTTAGCTATAGGTACGCATGTAAGAGTTTATTCAATTAGCCAAGGTATTATTTTTACATGTAAGTGCTTATGCTGCTGACAACCGACTTCGTTACGTGACTTGCTGCGACCGTGGGTTTTGCATTAAAACATGGCGGCGACAGCGACAATGAATTAACGGCGATGACAACGACACCGACAACGACACCGACAAAGACAATTAACCAGCAGTCAAAAACAAGACCACGCAATTATGTACAGGACCTATCCATTGAAATTATTGTCCTCATTATTTTGTATTACTAGTTCTAATTTATTTTGAAAATCCATATACATGTGATCAATATATTGCTGAGACAGTTTCTCCTATACCTACTGGAGAGTAGCTTTTGCCTCCTCCACTGTTACCAGGCTAGCACCAGTGAACTGATATGTAGATATTTCATCCTTATTATAGATCTATAGATGCTCAATCTTATTCATATCTGGAAATTTTGAGGGTCAATTAAGTATGATGATGCCTTTTCCCAGTAGCTTTCAGCATGAAATCTAGTAAACCAGTCACATATCTAGTGGAAGCTAATGCCCCTTCACATATCACCACCCAAAATTTCAATGCTCAAACCCACTAAGAAAAGGCATCATCGCATTTAACAGGCCCTCAAAATTACCATATATGAATCAGATTAGTAGTGAGCCTATGTAGAAATATGAGAAGGATGAAATATCCACATATTAGTTCACTTGTACTAGCTAGGTAATAGTGCAGGAGGCAAAATCTATGCTCTAGAAGGTGTAGGATGAACTACCTTATCAATATATTAATTTTATATATATTAATAACAAATTTAAGCTAGGAATACAAAAATAGGGAAAATAATTTTAATAGATATGGCATATATGTATTTGACTATTATTACATTGCTGATGATTAATTGTTATTGTCAATGTAGCCACAATTTATTAATTATTATAGTAATTATTGTCATTATATTCTTATATAAAATCTATGGCTATCATAGTTACTAGTTAATCTAGGGAGTCAATTAATAAAGTTACTTATTAGTGACATTATTACATGTACTTATATGTTTTAACAGTTTCCAGACACTGTTGTAATGTAAACTAGCCTAGATTGTACCAACAGGTATGTAAAAGCTATTAAAGTAGAAATTACCACCTTTAAACTAAACTATTTTTTGATAAATAGTATAATGGTAGCTTGATATTATTATATAAGCTAGTGAATTATTTTTTACCACACTTACCCCTACAATGATTTCCCAGGCAGTTCCTTTTACAACTTTTTACAAGAGGATAGTATTAGCCTATTAGGATAGTAGTTATCATAAATGATCTATGATACAAGTATAAATGTTATCCTAATACTCTGTGACTTAATACTACTTAGGTGTACTATATAGGAGTTCTCCCTACTATATAGAGAGGTATGGAAAAAAAACATATGAATTAATGTAAATGCATATCTATACTATTAGGTACATCTTTAGTGTTAGTAGTTGATTAATATACTAGTATAAAATATTCTAACCACTAAAGGGTATAAGAAAATATTATTTTAAAGGTCTGAACAGGTATCCTTATATCACTCCAATAAGTATCTGTTAACTCAAAAATTCTATAAGACCAACTAGTATACCATTATCACTATCTGACTATACTTGCATAGCTATTAATAGGTACTATAGCTTGCAATATATGTATATAACCTATATATATCACTAAATCTATACTTGCCTCTCTCTATTTACTAGTTATATAACCCTATATATTAGTACAAGAGTTCCCCTAGAAACAAATCCTACTTTTTATGATAAGCTTTAGTCACTGGTTACAATATAACCATTTCTAAAATTTAGTTTCTTGAACCATAGCATAGGTAATATCCTTAAACGATACCCCTCTATACTTTAAACAGCTTATGTATAAAATAAAAAGCTATTAAAATAAATCTTAAAAATATTACAATTAGTAATTTCTAGTTATCCTTTATTTACCATTTTTTTATCTAACCTATATAGGAAAGGTATTTTATAAGGACTTTATAAGTGGATAAAGGTACATCCTAACACTCCTATGTATATGACTATGTCTTTGCTCTTAATTGAGTGTACATGCCCTGTCTATACAATAGTGACCGATAGGAAATCAAAATCCTATAAGTACTTTATAATTTTATTAATTTCTTTAACTTCCTTTTCCTTTAGACTTCCTTTTCCTTTTCAAGAGGTAGGACTTATATCCTACATCCTACTATGATATAGGAATTTAGATTCCTTCAGTCACTATTATATGGATAGGGTGTGTACACTCAATTAAGAGCAAAGACATAGTTGTATACATATGAGTGTCTAGACATACCTTTATCTACTAAGTGCTATCAGGGTAACCTTTATATAGCTCCTACTATAAGATATTAGCCTCGATGTATATATGAATAGTGATAACTAACTGAATCCCTCTCATAAGGTCAATTGTACCTTTTATCATTACTATCTTTTTATTGCTCTTCTATACTAAAGAGTGTATCTTAGCTTCAAGCAAGAGTGATACTTTTATAGGATAGGAAGTCACTATAGATACTAAAGTAGGTTGCAAAGGTAGAGTAGGTTAGGAAGTTATATTTCTAATAGAATCAGTATAGTGAATAGGTCTTTCTATTATAATGGAAGTCATTGTATACAGATTTATACCTATACTACACTTCAGGCAGTAGAAATAAATAAATGAGCATAAGCAATCATTAATTTCCTCTCCCTCTATCCTCCCCTTAGTATACTCTAGCACTGATCTATAAGAGATATTATATAATAGCCTAAAGAGTTAAGCATACAAATTTATACCCTTACCTTATATCCTAATACTTTCTATCATAGTATATATTCTATTAATTCTAATACTATTAAGACAACTTTACCCTATTTTCTTCTATCATTTTTTCTTCCATTTTTTCCCCTCCCTAAAAAGATAGTCAGTACAGCTATTAAGTGCAACTAATATATATTTTCTTACTTACTTAATAAGTTATAGCTAACTTATTCAAATTATAGTAGTAGATAGGAATTGGATATTATCAGTAATCTGAGATATCAGATTACTAACCCTTATAAAATATCTTATATAGATAAGCTAGTTGTATTTTGCTATCTTTATTCAAGGAATACTATAGAAAGTGAGTTATAAAGAAAGTAAGTTTCTTATTATATTTCAATTATAAAGCTATAATTATTAATTATAAAAAAAGGTAGTTACATCTACTTAAGGATAGAATTAGTATATTAAAAGATATTTAGAAGAAGATCTAAAGCCTCCACTGAGTGTTTGTACAATAATTATAGCAAGTTTAGCAAAATATAAGTCATATAATAAGTTATTTATTAATCTAGGATGAAAGAAATATATTATCCTTTTTGATAGAATTTTTTTTTTTTGTTTACTTCATGTTGATTGTTTCTAAGTACAACCTCCATATATAACCTCTATCATTATAGTGTAAAAAACCTCTTCCACCTCCCTAGATTACAAGAAAGAGTAAAATCAGAAAACCAGTATAAGAAAGAAAGTAAAAGAGAAACAGAAAGATTGTAAGTCATAGTTCAACTACAGAGAGCCTGAGATCTCAAAAGTAGTGAGAAAAGGTAGAGAGAAGAAGTGAAAAAGTAAGTAAAATAGAGAGAAGATAAAGAAGAGAATAAAGAAGAAAGACTAAGGAGAAAGAAAGAAGAAAAGAAAAGTAGAGAGAAACAAAGACCATACTATACCCTATACTAAACTTCTACCACAGTTATAACTCTTATAGGGGGATATTCTTTTTAATAGTACTATGTTTAGTCCTATATATTAGGTAAAAATAAATGATATATTTTCCTATAGTTTAAAGCTGTATGTACTATGTTTAGTCCTGTATATTAGGTAAAAATAAATGATATATTTTCCTATAGTTTAAAGCTGTATGTATTCTACAAGTTTAAATCTAGCAGTAATTATTACTAACTAATAATGTATAAAGCCTTTGAGGGAAACTATCTACTTATATAGATTAGCTATCCTATATAAAGATTTAAATAAATATCATAATATAAGAATGTGATATTCTTAAGAGTATGGTTATATAAATCATAAGCCTTTTCTTTTTACTATAACTTTTAGTCTAATTATATCTAATAAATATATTACTGCACTAAGAAAACTCAATTAATAATTGATATATAATAGCAATACTATTTCCTTTCGATAGTGTTATAAGATATATTTATATTTCTATAGATGACCTTAGTTCAATTAACTTCGAGATGTAGACAAAGTAGATTGGAAAAAACTTGAAGGTTACACATTTACTAAATGATAAATAGGTTATCCTGTATTACTAAAAAGCTTAGGATTCTGTTAATAATAGTAGGAATATTAGGAGGGTTATATAGTAGAGGATAGAGATATTTCTTCTTATGGTAAAATTAGTTACATCTAAAAGGCTTTTATAAATATTCCTATTTAAGTATTTTTATAGAGTTTTTTAGTAATAAAACCTTAATCTAATTCTATCTAATCATGTTTCAAATATTTTTATAGGATTAGTAGCTAATATAGTAACTAATATTAATGAAAAAACTTCAATAAAATAGGGAATAATAAAAGTATAGAAAAAGTTCCTATAGGAGTAGAAAAATAGGTTCAAAAGTGTATAATTGGAGTGCTAGTAGAATGATGTTAGTAGAGAAAACCTTTTCATATTAAACTTTTATTTTTATTTATTTATTTTTTTGTTTTCCTCTTCCTTTAGTATAGTTAATAATTTTTACTCACTATGGTCACTCTTAATAATAATTAATCTTTCTATTTAATTTTTTTTTATTTTTTTCTCTCCTTTAAACATTTATAAGCTAGTAAAAGTTTATTTCTCAAGAATACCCCTATAGTTTTTATTTGACTATAGTAAGGTACACTATACTAAAAATAGAAAAAAATGTATATAAGTTGAATAGTACTAAATATAATATTTTTGATTCTTATCCCTACAATAAATAAAGAAACAAGATTGACTTCTCTCTTTAATAATGTCTGTAGTTACTATAGTTAAACAATCTTTAGACATTATAAGTTGATACTGTATAACTCTTTCTATTTCTTTATAGTACTTATACAATCACAATCTAGATGTACAGTTATAGATGTAAATAGCTATGTGCTTAGTTAGTAGTATTTTTGTACTACTCTATATCATATACATTTTATGTACACAGAATGAAGAAAATGAAGAATTAGAAAAAAAAATTAATTTCTTATTTGTACATAACCTAATAATAAGTCATTTCATACAACATTTTTATATAGTATATTCCTTATTTTTATTAGGAATTTTTCTAGTTAACATTCTAAAATCCTAGGATTCTAAAGCCTCATACTTTTCTACAATTACTTTCTATATTATATATTCTAAGTAGATTAGTAAATTTCTTTGTTAAATTTTTCTTTTTACATCACTAATAATATATTCTTAATTAGGTTTATATTAGGTCAATTTTTTGCCAGTATAGAAAGATAGGGATATATAGGTTACTTCCAGTAATTTAGTATAGTTTTACTACATAGTACAGAGTATAATCCTCCATACCATTTGCTTTTTCTGAGCTGTTTCTTTTGTTCTTATATAAAATTTATATATATGAAGATTAACTAAAATGTAAAAAGGTTAAGAAATCTCAAGGTAATATAGTATAATACTCTATACTATAGGGTAAAATACTGCTAGGCCAATAGAAATGACCTTTGTATCACTCTCCTTCTAGAGTTACAAAACAATTTACATAATATAAACCTAATTAAGAACCTTTAGTATGATGTAAAAAGGAATATTTAACTAAGAAATCTACTAGTCTACTTAGAATAAACTATGAAGAGGGTAGTTCTACAAGAGTAGGAGCCTTTATACCCTTAGGGTTTTAAGATATTAATCATAATATACCTAAAAGAGTAAAAGAATATATTAAGTAATAGGGTAGAATTACTCATTATTAGGTCTATATATAGATGAGAAATTAATTTTTTTTCATAATTCTTTATTTTCTTCATTTAGTTTGTATAAAATGTATATGATATAGAGCAGTAGTAAAGTACTGCTAACTAAGCATTCTGGTACTTAAGTCTATAACTATATATAAGTAGCACTTGAATGTTGGTTAGAGGGATCTAGGATATAAAACAAAAGTAATTATAGAATATAAGATCTGCACTTGAATGTTGATAGAGTATAGTAGTTAGGAATATAATAGTTACTATTATAATAACAACTACTCCTATAGGACAAGATTAGAATTCCTATATATATATATATATATATTAATTTTAGACTAAATATGTCCTTTTTCATAAAGAGTACTTATGATAGCTCTTTAGGTATTAGTTATTACCTCTTAAGACGATTTAGGCAATAGGAATTAGTAGTAAGATATATCATTATTGTATATTAAGTTTTTACAACTATAAAAATAAAAATTTAATAATGAATAAGGGTGTACAAAGTTATCAAGTTCACTTATAGAGGCTTACCTACTCACAGTTTTTATTTCTACTTTAAGTTTTATAAGGCTTTTTAGATATAATTATACCTATAATCATAGATAAATGATATTGCTGGTAATATAGAAACTGCAACAATTATATAAAATATAAGAAATAATATTTGAAAATGAAAAGATAAGCCTTACAACCTATATAATTTATTATTTTAGCCTATATAATAAGCTTTCAACCACTATAATATAAAGCTTTTATAAAAATATTCTTTTGGTAGATATGCAAAACTAGGAGGAATAGCCCTTATAAACTATCATTAAGATGTATAATAAGCTCTACCATTCTAAATTATAAGTAGAAGAATGATAGAACTAGAAACCATAATAAACTCTGAAGTTTAAACAATTGTATCTGTAATTTCTAATAGGTTTTAATTATAGGCTTGATAAACCACTTTGCCAGTGATAATTGACCTTTTAAAATCCTATTATAACTATATTATAGACTAAGTTAAGCTAAAATTAGTTCTTATAGAGATAATGCTAGAATATCAGAAAATAATCCAGTAAGAGCTAGACCTTTGGAGAGTTTTATTATCAATCTATGAATTCATTGTACTATTCTTTGGAGTTATGGATACCTGCTTATTAACCTATATATCTTGTACTTCCTAACATATTAGCTCTAGGTAAGCATTCTACTATCCTATATAATATATCCAGATAAAGTAGAAAGCCAAATTATACATTTGTATATCTATTGAATAATGGCTTCTTGTAAAAAACATATAATCAATGATTGCAAAAGTGCTTCCTTGCAGCTCTGAGCTAATACCTTATAATGATTAGCTAAGGTGTTTTGGCTAATGCCACAAGATTATGCTACTGCCTGTATAGATGATTCTAAAATGCTCTTAAGCACATCGAATATATTTCTAGTCTTTGCTTCTCCGATATAAGTCTCGCAGCATAGAAATTGTATTTGTAGGTGTTGCAATATCCATCACACAGTAATATATCGATTATGCGATTTCCAGAGTAAATTTTTCTTCAATAAATTTCAAAAACCCACATTACAACTTCTTATTTGATGATTCAAAACCATAAAAACCCAACTTACTGTACACTTACATACGGCACGGATTTACCAGCTTGTGATTAGCCATTCAACATGCTTCTACATGCATAGTAGGTGAGTTGTGAGTGTAACGCTTTTTTTTTTTTTTTTAATGTGTACATAGTTTTTGTTGTTTACCGTTAAGGCTAACCCAGTTAACTTTCGTGAAGCAGAACGAGAGAAAAATTACGATTTACCAGAAAGAGTCTTTTGAGTGTCCTTTTTATTTTACATTGTAGTTTTGTTTTTGTTTGAGAATTGTGTGAGAAATAATTAGTTTTATGTTCGGTTGCTAACAGTGCCATTTGACTGTCGTGTCCCATGGGATGGGCTGCGTACTGTAGGCGTTGCGATGTAGCTCAAGTTTATCCGCTTGAATAAGGCTGGCTTTAGAAAAATTGTGTTGTAACAGTAGATTTTATTTTCACATATGTGATTTAGAGTGTAATAGGAAAAGTGCAGCTGCTGATACCTTCAGGAGATGAGGCGACGTCGCAATTGGGCGTAAAGTAAAATATATTTGCGTCTAAGTTATTTAAGTATCATACAAGATGAAAGCACTGCAAATATATCTTCGTTGCTTATCAGAAAATTGTGTAAGGACAGGCTTTACAACTCGTCATTAGAATTTCGCTGGTTTTCCATGTATGGAGCCAGAAAATTCCCAACCAAAATCGATTATCAAAAGTACCAAGTACATGTAAAACCATATACATAGTTCAGAAACTGGCGAATAAACAACGTCAATGACGGCGATAGGCGAAGTATAACGAAACAAACGAAGCACGTAAAGGACGAACAAATAAGCTTCGCAGTGCCGATGACGATGCCAGCAGCGAAAAGAAGGGTTTCCGTAAAAAACCAGGAAAGAAAATAATAAAAAAAAGGGAAGTGAAATGAAGTTGTTAGGTGGGAAAGAGAGCGAAAAAAAACCAGTTTGTACTAGATGTCGCTAGCGAAAGCGATGAGCACCGTGAAGTGACAGAGAGAGAAACGGGAATACAAGCCCAACAATCCGACAATCAAAGCCAGGAGATAAAGGTGAAAAACAGAGATAGTGGAGAGCAGAGGGACCATAGTCGGAGCATTAATATTCGAGTGATATATACTTCTGAGAGCTGGTAGGCAACATAACAGAAGCAACCAAACCATGCAATATGTTCAGGGTATGGCGCTCATCCTATTGTAAATAACAAAAATGAAATATCTATCACCGTGAAAATCCATTCGGAATTGGATCGACCGGTTATGATCTTTCATTTCCCCCCTTTTTTTTTTGTTCCACAGTCACCCACTTGAGTCGAGTGATAATCTATGACGCTACGAATAACAAGAAAACTCTCGATAAGTTAAAGCGCTTTAAAAACAAAACGGTTTCTATTGGAACTAGGGAAAGGTATCTTTGTTCTTTATCAAGTTCGTGCACGCTTCCACATGTATTTAGAGAGATTTCCACCCTGGGTATAGGAGTAAGCTGATACTTTTGGAGGTATAACCCTGCTCATTGTTATGTGTAAGTACTTGCATCGGAAATGGAAGTAGGTTTTTTTTTTTTATTCTTTCGTATATTTTCCCGGTGATTTCGGGAATGTTATTACTCTTGAAATAGGGCTATATGAACCACGCTCGGATGTTGGGGATACGGTACTTGTCATAGGAAATTCCCCCACACCTCCCCACTCCCTCAGAAAAAAAAAAAAAAAAAAAATCTACCACTCGGAAATCCGTCGGAAACAGAACAGTTATTGTCTTTCATCTTTTATCAACAGCGTCCATTTTCACGTATCTCTCTCCTCACACCACAATTAAGATTGCATTGCCACATGTCCTTACACCGCTTTCAAATGATAGTTTTCAATTTCCATGCTGTCCCCGAAAAGCTTCTAGTTCTCAATGATTCATCTGAATGTTTCATGTTTCAATTCTTGTCACATGAAGGAACCACAAACACTTGCTGAAACACGTACAGCTGACTTGCAGGGCACTATTTATAGTTGCTTATCCATCAAATGCAAATTATGAAGTGAAAGTCCTTCGCAGTTATTTCCCTTTCGTCTGCCAACTGTTCCTAACCACCGGGAAATGCGTGGTTCTTCAAAAGTGGCCTCCAACGTCGCATGAAAAATAAACGGCAACGACGAGGGAAACAAGCAGAATTTTAGCAAAGTGGCCCAGGAACGCGGTCGGGAATCACCACTCAATCCTCTAAGCCCTATCAAAAGGTAGCTATTTACATTCAAGAGAATAAACGAACCAAACTGCTTGCAACCGGAGGGAAGAACAGCTTTGTGTTTGTGTTCCTACCTCCTCCTCCCCATCCTTTCGCGATTCTGACTGTTTTTTTATTTTATTTGATTTATTGTTGGCCATTACAGATGAACCTGCAAGACACAGGAGCTATTTACATGCGCAGCTCCGATGCATTATTGTGCCAAGATACCATGCGCTTGGCTGTTCTGGGGTGAGTGATAATCGATGACGCTCTATTGCTAAAGTATTTTGGGAAAGGAGCGTTTTTTAGAGGTACAAACGGTTAATATCTATTTTTGTGTTTCTCTCAAAACCCACCCTTCAACTTTTTTTTCAATTCATGACGGTGTTGGGAAAGAATTGGGGCTAGTTGACTCCCAAAAGCTAACTGTGCTCCAAACTTTACTGAGACGTCTTTGTTCCGGTATCGCACTATTTACTACCAAGTTCACATGATCTTCGGATGATTGCTAGTGGGAACCGATATGCTTATTTAGCAACCTTCGACCGCCAGTGGTAACTTCTTCCGGGCGGTGCGTGCGCTTCCCAACCGTCGATTGTGGCTTGAAATACGTATGCTATAAAGACCTTTGCTGTGTGTTTAATATGACTTATTTGAGCAGTGAAAATGAAAATTTCGAATCTCGCACCCTCGACTACACGTATCGGCCACTTTTTATGGAAACGGTATTGTATGCATCTGGTTACGACCTGTTCACGCCACGTTCACAAACCGTTTGGACAGTAAACTGAACTCGAACGAGCACTTTGCCACATTCAAAAATCTGGTGGTGAACTCGACTTATCTTATAACTCTCAATAAATTTTCAAAAAGCATGGCGTAATTCCGAATGTTCGCGCGCTCCTTAACGTTGAGCTCGATATAGGAAATTTAAAGCGTCACGGCACTGCGAACTGAGCGCGCATGACCACAGCCCCGAGAAAAACACTAGGTCCTAACCATACGGTATCGGAGTTATTCCGCTTAACAATCATGGTCACGTTTTGTCTCATCCACGCGTTTACGTGAGGTCGATAGATCAATTCGAGTCCAGTTCTTTGTTGGGTATACTCAGTACTTAAAAAAAAGGTCGTCGGAGCTCAACAAAGACTCGTCGTTTCGATTTTTTTTATAGTATCATTGCTAACCATACAGAGCCCTTTGTTTTACCATGCTATTTTTTTTAGTACCCAAGTCTCTACTCGTTGTATTAAGGATGCGATGCCACCTCGAAAATTAGCTCCTTGCAATGGCTATCGTGTAACCTACAAACTCCCGTTCTGAGCGGTCATTTTCATATACCTTCCAAACTTCGTGGCTTTTGTCAAACTCAAGCACCAGAACAATAAAGGACAAATAGACATCTCTCTCGAAAGTTTCAAGAGTGCTGCCGTGTAATGAAGTATTTAATACCTTCTGGCGTCGAGATTCATTGTTCGTTGGCACACCCCCTCAGCAGCATATCTAATGGCATCTCCGTCATCCCTTTTCCTTTTCGACTGCATTTTTGCGGCGTTGCATCGGCATTGGCATTTTTGATTTTGTTGCAATTTACTTTGTGTGCAATTAAGCAGGACTTAATTTCATCGATCGAGACTTACTTTTCGGCCTTCGTATTTCGACGACTTATTGGGCAAAGAAGGACAGCTTGATACGATTAAACAGGGCTCAATTTCATCGGAAATTCTCTTTTCGGGGGTTCTTTATTCGACGGCTTGCAGGAAAGAAGCAAGGGCGGTTGTTGTGAGATAAATAATTCCTGAAAACATGTCCTCGAACGCCGAGTTCATAGATTTCTCTTTTGATGATTTCATCAACTACGACCCTTACATCCAGCCCGGCTTGACCCCTCAATTATCGCTGGAGGATAATTTGCTGGGGGCTTTCTTTCCACCCCCAAGTCAGCCTCCAAATTCCCCGACATTCCGCAGTGTACCATCGCCGACGAATACTCAACAATATGGCCAAAACCAATATTCGGTGCAACAGTCGTCGTTCGACGATTCGCTGATAGATCCGATGCTGAAGGATAGTGAATTAAATTTGACGCCGCTTTTTGCTTTCGAATCGCCGTTTTTGCCGCTGCCGAGGACACCAAAGACGCCGAATAAGCCGAAGACGCCGAATAAGCCGAAGACGCCAAAGACACCGAACAAACCAAAGACGCCAAAGACACCGAAAACGGCAAATTTATTTCCGAGTCCGCAGGCTTCGGATGGGCTTTCGCTTTATGCACCGCTGGACCTTTGGCAGGTTGATTATGGACAGGAGCTGCAGAAACATATGGAATACCTTTCCCAGCCTTCAAGTTACTTGGATACTCCAACTTTCAATAGACTTCTTTTCCCCGAGGTCGAGGGGATATCCAAGTTGCCAAGGAGTTTGCCTTCCCCCCAGTCCCCGAGGAAACCCCCAAAGTGGCGGAAGATGGCACGTGAGTACACCCGCGGACCAGATGGACGGCTCGTCAGGACTTTGAAGCCTCCTCCTGCTCCTGAGATGAAATTTGCTAAGCCGGAGACTCCGCGGTATTTCAATCCGCTTTTCACACCTTCACCTTTGCAGGATGTGGAGTGTGATAATCCCGTCATTCTGGCAAACGACGTTTCGCAAGATGCGGAATACCGCAAAACTCCCACTCCGGTTATTGATCCGATCATCCCTAAAGTGGATTTTCCAGTGCCTACGGCCATTGCGCGTGTGGGGATCATGCAGAAAAACATTGGTAGAGCACCGGAAACGCATGTCGAGTATGCCGTTTACAAACCGCTCCCGGCATGGAGTGTAGATGGGCACAGATTCGAGTACAGCCAGCGAGGATATCTAAAACCGAACATAATATTCACTTCCGAATCCATGAGGGCTTACATCTACAGCAAGAAACCCCCCGCTCGTTTCTCATCCGCTATATACTGTTTTTATAAAAAGTTAACTTTTT
Source organism: Phymatotrichopsis omnivora (assembly GCA_016880775.1). Taxonomy (NCBI): domain Eukaryota; kingdom Fungi; phylum Ascomycota; class Pezizomycetes; order Pezizales; family Rhizinaceae; genus Phymatotrichopsis; species Phymatotrichopsis omnivora. The sequence continues at coordinate 17,805 of JABYPW010000242.1, read as the reverse complement.
GTTTGCACCGCCAGAGCATCCACTCGGCGACAAACTCCGCCTTCGCATCGAGCGCCAGCCGTACCTTTTCCAGTGCCGCTACCCGGATAAATCCTCCGTCGCTTGTCGCGCAGCAAAATGCGTCGTAGGGAAATGCCAGAACAAGCTCAGAGTGGGCGAATTCCGCGTGGCGCTGGACGAGCTCGTTGGCCGCCTCCCCGAGGGCCACGACAACGATCCATATTTTGCGGCGGGATTTATCCACCTTCAGTGCCTGGAGACGCTGGTTCCTATGCCGCAGCTCGTCCGCTCAGGGCTGATCCACGCCGACGACCGGAAAATCTTCCCCAAAGAACCGGAAACAACTCGGGCGAATAAAATGGCGTTGAAACCCAGCCTGCAAGAAATTTTCCGAGAATTCCTGCTCAAATCGCACACGGAACCACGCTGGGAGCCGTCGGAAAAGGAGAGACTTTCCGCGATCTTGTGGATCGCCTGTCTCCGGAAGAGCCGGCCGAAGAGTAACATCCCCGCAGGCCTCACGGCGGAAGACATCGAGAGGCACAAGCAAAAGAAGAATCCCAAGTGGGGCGGGAAGCGGATGGCCGGGGTGAGCGTCGCTGAAATGAACCAGATGATCGTCGAGGGAAGATTGGACGAAGGGGTCTACCCCCGCAACGGCAAGACAGGAATCACAGGCGCTGCATACCGAAAGCGAAGGCCCAAAACTCAGGAGCCAAAAACCCCCGCAAGCCCTCAGCAGCGAAGTTACTTCGGCGTGCCGCCGCCGCCCGCAGATCCGGCGACCATCAGCTATTTCGGCGTGCCCCCGCCTTCCGAAGCTCCCCCATCGACACGCACTCGCTCCCGCGTCCGTGCGTTGGCTTCCCCGCTATCCGGTACCGCAACAGCGCCAATTCTTATTTCCTCGGCCCAGTCCTCGCCAGGCAAGAATTGTGCAGCGCGAAATATGGTGATTACCACCGAATCTCGCATTGATAAAGATGCCATGGATCACTTTTCTAGATTCGCTAACTGTGAAGACTCTCTCGCCCAGCTTCCTCTCACCGAGGCAGAAATAGAAGCGTATCCTTCCCTTCCCGAAGACTTCTCTTTGAGCTGGAACGAGGCCCAGCCTTTGGAGATTGAGGCCCAGCCGCGGAAGCGAAGGGAGGGGCCGTCAAGACGGTTGGTGCTGCCTGATAGTAGGGAGGTCGCCCCGGCTCAGGCCTCGCCGCGAGAGAAGAAGGAGAGTGTGGATGGCAAGGGCAAGGAGAAGGAAGTGGCGTTAGGTGAGGAGAAAGAAAACACGCCGCCGGAGATTGGAGCTTTGTTTGATATGGATTTGTAAGAGGGTTGGGGTATTACACGATGTTTCAAGTTTTTGCTTTTAGTCGGGTTTGGTAACTTTTGCTCTTTGGTGTTGTCTGTTCTTCTTTTTAGCTTGCTGTTTCGGTATGTTTGACGGCGTAGCGTATATTTTCATATAATTGTGAAGCCATGCATGGGAATCGTTGATAGGTGTATCCCATTCCTAGCGGCTACTTTTTTACTAGAATCACATCTTTGGCCTGATACTGTGCAATAATAACGTTACATCTTCCTGCAATGATTCTGCTTTCCTGCCAATCGGAAAAACAATCAGTGATAATAACCCTCAAGCTGATCTCAAGCAACGCAAACGGTTTGCGAGCGTGAATCCCCGGCACTGAGCAAAAGTTCCTACTGACCACGACTCGTTTTAGCAAGTGTCTTGCTACATCCTTGTTGTCCCTTGAGCTTCTGAAGCCTAGCATGTATACAACAGAACAACACAACGATGCACAAGCTCCGAAATACCAAACAAAGATCCACGGCAGGCGGCAAGAAAAAGTCCTAGAAAGATCGAACAGAAAGGAAACTCTCGCAGTATCCGCTTACCCTCAATCCACTCGCACCCATAGCCAATCGACAGAAACACACGCATCCGAGAACCCGAACACGGGTACGAGTGAGCAGCCATGATGCACAAACGGTGCCGGATTTCAAAAAAAAAAAAAACAAGCGTTCAGGCACGGTTTTCTTACCAATCTGAGCGAACTATTATCCTCCCTTATGAAAACATCGCTACCGACGTTTCAGCAAATATTCCGGGTTTTAGCTACTTTGTAACGATTCCAAAGCATTGGCATCATGAAAGATCACTCGATGTCCATGCTCCCATTCGTCACACGACCGCGCTTACTCCGTGATTCCTTCTGAACTCGCGTGAAATCTTAGCCCCTAGCATATTCAACGCTATTTTCGTTATTTGGTTCGTATTGCCATGGATTCTTCTTTAGCTTCCATGCAGCGATACCCTGGCACGAATATGCTTGCATGTGCCTAGCCTGGGCCTAATTTGAATAAAACCGGGGAGTACACAGCCAGGATATCCTTGGTGTCGTGCCCCATTCGGGCTGTTATGTATCCACGTCAGGTACAGTAATATGGTTTTATATCAGACGCATCTCAACATCAGCTAAACACGTCTCTTATTTTGAGTACTTTGCTACATATAGTGATCTGAAATACCTCTGGAAAAAAAAAAAATACCGAAGCCCTTTGGAGCCTGCCGTTGTCTTGAATCCAGGCTCGGTGTAATCCGCGTGTATATACCCACCCAAATATCAGGCCTCTAGTCCCATGTTCAAAGCCATCTGCACAAACGCATGACTTCACTTCCGGCCCTGATCCGGAATTCAGGGTCGAATCGCATCTAATTTGCATGTACCACGCCCTGAAACACGAGCCCTACCCTCGACATCAAAATCTAACCCAGCATCAATCGTGCACATATACTGCAAAACACACAACCACCAACCAACAGAAATACGCCCCAGCCAAGGCCTTCATAATGGCGCGGCTTGGCTTAATGTTTTCGGTTTCCACAGATTTATGCCTACACCTACGGCCAGCGCCTGAGTATTGAGGTGGCGTAAGCCGTTCGCCAATGACGCGTGTTCCGGAGACGGAGCTCCGCGGCAACTTTCTAGTGCTCTGGAAGGTGTAAACCCGGGTGCTGGGGTTTAACTCGCTAAAGATCCCAGGGCGGGTGTGTGGAAGGTGGGTATACATGTATGTGCTTCTGGCAAAACTCCGAATGCAGGAAACATCTGGCGTGCATTGACTATTATCCCAAGCTGGAGCAACGCAAATAGGCCGTGAATAAAGCCCGCTTTAGAGTGTGGTCATGGCACATCACTCGTTGGCTGCACATTTTTTTTCCGTCATGCATCTTTGCTTTCTGAGCTTTTTCTTGCTTCTGGAACGGTCAAAGACTTTCTTTAGTTTTAGAGAGCGGTTAGCAGCTGAGCGATGGCGTAGTTGTGCATGAGCTACTCGTGCAGTGCACAGTACAAAACGTCGCGTTCTGCAAAAAGGAATTGGTCGGCATATTGTGCAAAGGTATATATAATGGTGCCGCCACATTCTTCAAAGCAAGAAAGACCCTCCCAAATACGCAACCACAAAGCAATGCTAGATGAGAAGGAAGAGTGAGGAATCTCTATACTCTACAACGCCCATTCAAAGTACAAAAAAAAAAAAAAAAAAAAAATGAACTGCTCCCGCAACACCCAACCATACTTAATCCTTAACCGCGACCCAAAACGCCGGCGAATACTCCCAGCTGACCATGCTCCTCTCATCGCCGATATAGCCCATCCGTTGCCCGCTAGTCTTCTTTACAATCCGAAACCCGACCTTCTCGACGAGGACCAGTACCTCATCCAAGCATAGCTCAACAGTGCCCTTCTTCTCGCCGCCAACTCCTTTCGGTCCTTCCTCTTCCCAATGCCATAGCAATGGCCCGTGGTTGATCCATATCCCCCCTGGGACTAGTAAGTGGTGGATAGTCTGCAGGTATTCGATTATGTTCGATGCGGTATCGATAAAGAACACGGTCGCGCAAACCTCAAATGATCCGGTGCTGGCAGGCGTTGAATAGCAGGCAGTGAACTCACCGGCGCACATGGAAAAACGAGATGAAGGGGCAGAGCTAGAAGTAGCGGAGGCGAGAAGCCCGGCCGGGTACACGTCTGGGATTCGAATTTCCCGGAGGTGGTTGGAGCGGGAGGTATGATTGCTAAAGGAGGAGAGGAAGGGGTGAAAGGCGTGCTGGTTTGCCTGCTTGACACTGCGACCATTAGCCATGTCTTTCCCAAGCGCCTAAAGATGGAGACCAACTCGTTGAGGATGTAGTTCGACGCCATCAGCTGATGGTACGAGAACTCGTTTCCCTGCGTGGTGAACCCCTCGCAGACGATGTCGAATGCCAGCCGCCCGAGCCCCGCCCCGGGTACCAGCACCCGAATCCGAGCCTTTTCGTCTGGTGCCAATGCCCCATAGCGATGCCGCAACTCGTTCAACACGGGCCCGTAGCACCGCCGCCGCTCCTCGGCTCCCTCCGCGCTCCAGTCCCGGTAGAATTGTTTCAGTGTGCTGCGGACTTTATCGATGTCTTCGTTCGACGCGGCCATTTCCAGCTGGTGCCTGGTGTCCTTGTCGAGGGACTGGGTGTCGACGCCGAAGGCCGCGGACGCGGAGCGGAAGATGAACTCGGAAAGGAGGGCATTGGATTCGATGGCGGCGTCGATGCGGGAGAGTGCGTCGAGGTAGGAGATGGGGGGTGCGTTGAGGAGGTGCTGGTGTGCGCGCGGGAGACAGTAGAAGGAGTTGCGGCGGCGGTGGGTTAGGTTCTGGTGCGCGGCACGGCGGTAGAGGCTGAGTTATATTAGCGGATTCCTTTTTAGACTGGGATTAAGGAGTTGAGGGGAATCGGTGTTTCAACTTCTCTGGGGAGGAGTCGAGTTACATCGTGGGACTTACTAGTACGCCGACAACGTCGACATCATTGCCGCCTGCTCCTCCGGGTCGGAGGACGGATCGAAAGCTTGCTCTTCTACACCGTCCATTGTAAAATTGGCAGCTACTTTGCAAGCAACTCAGTTCTCCAAGCACGCGATGCAATCTTCCAGGCTTCCTTACCAAAGAGGTAAAAAAGCAAGCGATGAGGGAGCTGGAATGTGGGGGAGGGGCAGAAGTTCACTCGCTGACTAATTCCAAGAGCCGCATGGACGGGAGCCAGCGTTTAGCTTTTCCGGCTTACTTCTCCATTTGACGGATTTGAATCAGTCGAGCTTCTGGATTTGGAGAGAAGCGTACTCTACGAGCTTTGAAGTGGATACTCCATGTAGAGTTCGAAGTAAAACTTTTAAATCATGCCTGCAGCAGGCCCTGCGCAGCAGATGGCAGAACCAGTAAGCAAGGTACCAGATCCCAGGTGGCACAGTTGTATGTAGTCATTTTTGGCATGCCCCTTAACGTCCTCTAATTTCAAAAGCATCGCAAGTTAAAGCTTGTTTACCCCAAAGAGGCTCGAAACTGATGAGAAGGGCTTTGACCTTCAAAATAGTAAAATAATTACTAGGTGAAAATTAAAGGACCTTAGCACTGTAATGTGCTCAAGGGGGTTTCAGAAATTTGTTGGCAAATGCTTTCTGCCAAACCTGGCAGGCTGCCTCGAACGGCTGGACTGCTTTGGAGAGACGCATGCTCGATCCTGGATAAGTCTCTCCAGAACGCGAGCTTTTACGCGCTTACCCATAATTTTTGGTTTGTAATGTTGAACGGATTTTGGCGATTCGCAGTGTCAGTCGGTAGACTAAAGTTCACGAATCTAGCGTGCCCCCTTTCGTTTCTATTGCTACCACAAAGTCGAATCTTTTCAAACATTGTTGCCGTTTCGAGAAATATTGCCAGTTCATTTGTTAAGGAGGGGGAAAAAAAAGTCGGCCGCAGTAAGGCCTATTGTAAAGTATGTAACTGCCAATGCATTTCGGTAAAACTGGTTTGCATCCTTCTGATTGGCAGTTATATACTTTACGTCGGCCTGCATCCATTATTATTATTATTACTATTATTATTATTATTATTATTATTAAACTCGTACCTCGCCAATATATGTTTAGAGAAGAGAGACCTGTAAAATCACGCTAAAATGTCTCAAATGTTCGAAAGTTTCCGAGAGCGCTGATTAATTATTAGTCCCTGCGAAGATCTACATACACCGCAAAAATGCAGTGCACTATCAAAATGCAGTGTAGAGTAGTACCTCGGTATTTCGAACCCCGGCAAACAGAGTTGGAATTAAATACATACATGAAAATGAAAACAAAAAAGTACATTATGGGGGGCGATGAACAAATCTTTTCTAAATTATCTCACCTTTGGATAGCTGAGAAATGGATCGAAATAAAAGAAAGAAAAAGAAAATATCAATGGCCAAACATCGCACGTCACTTGCAAATTAATTATTCGCCAACACCATGCACTTCACATCATGAACTCGCCCTGGGGAAAAGAAAAGTAAAGGAAAAGAAAACTAACAAGCTTTCAGCCTATCGAGTATGTCTGAAATTTCCACACAATACGCCCAACGTCCCATTGTGGTACGTACTCCCTTTCCAGTCACACAGTCATGGACTATCGCTCACATCAATTACTAGCAAAAACAAAAATCTTACGCTATGTACCACCCTTTTGCCGACTCTCTCGCCTCCATGTTCGCGGACTGGCCCATAAAATTCCTGACCACTCTCGTATTTGACATCATCCTCTACTTTATGACGAACCTCAAGCGTGAAGCCGGGCCCTTCTTCATCTTTGTCCTCTTCACCTATGTCTCCGTCCTCTGCATGGGAGCAATCTTCCGTACCGTCGCCGCGGCAACCAAAAAGATTGAGTCTGCGATGAGTATCGCCGGAGTTATGGTGCTCGCACTTGCGATATATACCGGATATGTTATTCCGCGACCTAGCATGCATCCCTGGTTCCAGTGGATTAGCTATATCAATCCACTCTCCTACGCTTTCGAGGCATTGATGGCTAACGAATTTCATAACCGCCAAGCGCCTTGCTCTTCACTGATTCCCAGCGGCTCGGGATACACGGACGTTGATATTTCGAATCAGGTCTGCGCTGTGACGGGAGCTGTCACTGGACAGTCGTATGTCCTTGGTGACGACTACCTTGCTGCGTCTTTCGACTATCATTATTCTCACATGTGGAGAAACTTTGGAATCATAATCGCATTCTGGTTGTTCTTCGTTTTTGCATACGCTCTTGCTACGGAAGTCAACTCTCCTGCCGCAGGCAAAGGTGAATTCCTTGTTTTCCGCAAGGGCCACGAGCCGGAGCATGTTAAGCGTGCACTCGAAAGCGGGAAGGCTGTGGACGATGTGGAATCAGCTGGCGGTGAGCCGGAAGTTCAGGTTGTGAGACAGGAAGGTTCGGGTGATTTGAATGCGTTGGTCAAGAGTAATGATATATTTACATGGGAGAAGGTTTGCTACGATATTACTTTGCCTGGTGGAAAGGATCGGAGGTTGTTGGACGATGTTCAGGGATTCGTTAAGCCTGGAACTTTAACCGCGTTGATGGGAGAGTCCGGTGCCGGAAAAACTACACTGCTTAAGTATGTTTTTCGTTGGTATTTCCTGTTTTCGTAGCTAACTGAGATAGTGTCCTCGCCCAGCGCGTTGACACCGGCGTCGTCACCGGCGACATCCTCGTTAACGGTTCCTCGCTAGACAGATCTTTTCAACGCCGAACAGGCTACGTCCAACAACAAGATCTGCATCTTGCCGAATCCACCGTTCGTGAGGCCCTCCGCTTCTCTGCACTCCTCCGCCAACCTAAGGAAGTCCCAATCGAGGAGAAATACGCATATGTAGAAACCGTTATCAAGATGCTTGAAATGGAGGACTATGCCTCGGCCGTTATTGGTACTCCTGGATCTGGTTTGAACGTCGAACAAAGGAAGCGGACCACTATCGGTGTGGAGTTAGTTGCGAAGCCGGCGTTATTGCTGTTTTTGGATGAGCCTACATCTGGGCTCGATTCACAATCCGCGTGGTCGATTGTTAAATTCCTTCGAAAGCTTGCTAGCTCCGGGCAAGCAATTCTGTGCACAATCCATCAACCGTCCGCAGTCTTGTTTGAACAATTTGACCGTTTGTTGCTGTTGAGAAAGGGTGGGCAAACGGTCTACTTCGGTGATATTGGAAAGAATTCTAGGACCATGATCGACTACTTCGAAGGCAATGGTGGCGGAAAATGTGATGACAATGCCAATCCTGCGGAATGTATGTTTCATCTATTTTCCCTGGTGGTGAATTGTGCTAATAAGTTTGCGGATAGATATCCTCGATGTTATCGGTGCTGGAGCTACTGCTCACGCAACCAAGGATTGGCATGAAATATGGAATAATTCACCGGAGAAGCAGGCGGTGACACAGGAGATTCAGGCCCTCAAAGCCGAATATGGATCTCGTGCTGCTACCGCATCCATCGCCCATAATGCGCAAGGAGATTTTGCTGCTTCCTGGTTAACCCAATATCTTGCTGTCCAGAAACGCCTTTTCCAACACTATTGGAGATTTCCGACGTACATTATGGGAAAACTTACCTTGAACGTATTTGGTATGCCATCCTCTCCTCGTTTAAGTAAGAAATTATGAAGTTAATACGTTCTACCAGCCGGTCTTTTCTTGGGATTCACCTTCTACAAAGAAAATAACACGGTCCAAGGTCTCCAAAACAAACTTTTCGCAATATTCATGGCCACAATCCTCTCCAACCCGCTTATGAATCAGCTCCAGCCTCGCTTTATCGAGCTCGGTAAGCTGTATGCCGTCCGCGAAAAGCCCTCGAAAATGTACCACTGGTCTACCTTCGTCCTCAGTAACATCATCGCCGAAATACCCTACAATGTGGTCACCGGCACACTCTTCTTCCTGCCGTGGTACTACGGGGTGGGATTCTGGCAGGCTTATGGTAACGACGCCTCGAGAGGGGCATATATGTGGTACCTCTACATGCTCTTCCAGCTCTTCTTCTCGACTTTTGGGCAAGCACTTGCCGCGCTATCGCCAAACGAACAGACTGCAGCGACACTTACGACGCTCTTGTTCTCGTTCGTTATCATTTTCAACGGTGTCCTGCAACCAATTTCACAACTCGTCGGTTTCTGGCACTGGATGTACCATCTCTCGCCGTTCACCTATCTCATTTCCGGCCTCATGTCCAATATCGTCCACGACGTCCCCATCACCTGTGCTGAGCTGGAAATCAACGTCTTCCAGCCACCGAACGGACAAACTTGCGCCTCGTATGCTGGAGCGTACTTGGAGACGGCGGGAATGGGAACAATTTATAATCCGAACGATACCGAAAACTGCCAGTATTGTCGGTATTCCGTCGGCGACGAATATCTTGGAAGCGTGAATATGAGCTGGAATACTCGGTGGAGAAATTCAGGCTTTTTGTGGGCGTATATCCTGTTTAATGCAGCACTTGTGTTTGGTGCTTTTTACTTAACCAAGGTGGCGACATTGAAGTTTGGAAAGGGAGGTCAGAAGGCAAAAAAGGCGCCGACGACGGTGGCCGCTCAATCGGGATCGGCAGAGAAATAGATGGAAATTAGAGTTTGGAGTGGGAAGAAAGGTTAATAGGTGTTCGTGATAGTCCGCGGCGATTTTTTTTTTTTTTTTTTTTTCCTCTTTATTACCTTTTGTTCGAAATTTCCTTTGTCTTTGTAGAAGTTAGGGTATTGGTTTTGGTTCTGATCCTGTTTTTGTTCCTTTACTCTTTCCCGGACAGCTGCAGACGGAGTTCAGTGTTCCGATTTCTCTGTCTATTGTTTAATTTTTACTATATATATGAATATCGATCCATAATTTGGCATTGGAGGTGGGAGGGGGATTGGGAAATGTTGGTTGTTGCTTAGTCAGCATAGAAGATAATATGACGATATTTGCCGTCTTTAGTTGTGATTGGTTTTATTGTTTTGAGGCGCATGAAATGACAGTGGTGCTGCCGAGAGAAGAGGAAATGCAGTGCCCCATGCATCGCCTTCATTCACTGTGCTCGAAATCGGAAGGGAAAAGACTGTGGTGGCCGGGGAACAGCCGCGTGTCGTAGGCGGTGGGCAAAAAACTGGGACGGCATGATGGTGTAAAATGGGAGTTGTGTAGTTTAGATGCATTCCTGTGATAAACTTCATTTTAGTGAGGTTGTTTCCAGTGGCAAAGTATTGTTTTTATTATCAGTTTATTTATTGTTATTATTTTTTATTATTGTTATTATTATTGTTGTTAATTTAATATTATTATTATTTAATAACATTATTTTTTTATTCGATAAAAGACTCCAATGCCAGCAGATTTTGTCCAAAAGCCCTCATGTACGTGAACATGCACACGAGCTGCGTTCCCCCGACGGGTTTAAACTTGCAACTGTGGGGGAACATTAACTTATTTTACTCAGAAGTTCAACTACTTGAGTATATGCAAAAGAAACAGTACCCATTGCGCTGTATGATTTTTTTTTTTTTTTTTTTCATGGCACAATGTACTGAAAATCACAGAATTTTTTCCCCATTCACTCTCATTTGCAGGAGAGCTACCTCTCAGATTATCCTCCATATCAGACTAATCTGAATCCAATCGACATTGCGAACCTCGAATCCTACGCTGATTGCTCTGCACTATTTACATGAAAGCCAACAGAGAGACCAAGGGTCCAACAAGTTCGGGCTGGAGAATCAGGACTCTCATAATTATGCGTGCCCAGGAAGCCACATGGGAGCTACCTGCAATTTCGAGTCTACCATTCGACCATTATTCAACCTGCGGTGAACACGGACATAACAGCAGATGTTGACGGAGTAGTTATATGTAAATTTATGGTGGATTATGTGGTTGGAGGGTTTTTTTTTTTTTATTTTTTTTCTCAATGTAGCTGTGCTCATTAGTAATAACGTTTTGTCTCAATATCCCTCTCTAAACTTATAAGCTACCTCGTTTAATGCGTGAAGAAATTTTAGGGCTTGCGTGCATGGATTAAAGAGTCTTTCGCATGGTATCCGAGTGCTTTCGACAAAATCGGCTAGTATTAAAATCTTTTGCTATATTTTATTATTCTTATTATTATTGTTATTATTTTGAGGGGGAAAGGGAGGGGGGGTACTCTAGGTAGCAAACAACCTTCAGTATCACAATCCATCGCTCAGAGAATTACGCGAAAAACCACATCTGCTGATTTTTGGAATTCCCGCTAATGTAGCCCCAAAGTGTAAACTATCCCTTGATGGAATTGAAAAGATTCAAAAACATGTGTTCTAGTACTGCTAGTCTGTGGATGGTTTTCATCACTGAGCATAGTTGGGGATTCTTTGTGCTACTGGATTCGGTAACAGTGTTTTGAATACCAGCTAGGGAGTAGGGACATGAAGGGTATACTAGATCTAGCCAGGTTCAAATTTATGATAAAGCGGAAAGTAGATGCTGGGCTATTATAGCAGCATTTATAGTGTTAGCTATAGGGCTAGTGGTCAGAGTTATAGGGGATGAAGGGCCTATAATAAGAAGGAAAGATGAAGGTAGGGGTAGAGAATAGAAATTGTATGGTAGGTAGGGATAAACAGAATAGTTTATATATCTATGGCTAGTGTTGAACTTGGAATGTAAAAGTTTATCCTATTGATAGGATGTTCAAGTAATACATGAAGAACTATAGAATGTGCTTAAATGTTATTTACTTTGCATAATATATTAAAGAGAATTCTATTATGTAGGCCTAATGTATATATGTTATTGCTATGACTAGGTATTAGTATTACCTTTTAGTGTAGTGTTTATCTCTAATTCTAGTGCCTATAGAAATACTAGGGGTTTAATTCTAGTCAAGGTTATAAAATATACTGTATGGGATCTCTATAAAAGAATGTAGTACAGGTAATTGGTTTTAGCACTATACATTCCTTACCTATAGTAGTAAAGAAAGGTGCTTAACTCCAGGGGGAAGAAAACCTATCAGGAATATACCATATTCTTTCTGACCTAATTTGGAAGCTCTCCCCTCATTCTAGGCCTGCTATAAATATAGGCTTATAGTGTTCTATTAGATGCTGCTGCAAATTATGTAATACTCATAGGCTGCTAAGTAGATACCTGCTACTCCTACATACTATAAGCCTATAGCACTAACTCATTAAGAACCTATACTACTAGATCTGGATCTCACTTTGCCCCTTTGGAAGAAGAAGGTGATCGACTCCTACCTAAAGCCTCTACTCTGGCTATCTTAGATCCTATTGTTTTTCCCACACCTCTTGAAGTCCTGTCTACTAAATGGCCTAAAATCTATTTTTCCCTAGCTAAGGCAGGAGAAGTAGGAACTCCAGAACCCTAACTCTTAAGCATTTATCATATCACTTACTGATATTCAAAATCCTACTCTGATATGTAATGTCTTGACCCCAGCTTTAGGACTCCTCTGAGCATGGCTAGTAAATACCTTTTATCTATGGTACAATAACCCTAGAGGGGCTAACCATCAAAGATCTTATCCTACCTCAGTATCATGAATACCTACACCTCTTTGAGAAATCTATAAGCAATGCCTTACTACTATACTAAGATATTAACCATGCTATCTCTCTTTAAGATGTTAAGGTAACCCCTTTTACACCCCTGCAGGCTTCTTTGAGTTCACATATCTCTTTTTTAAATCAATACATTCTCATGTCTATTGATTTCAAACACCATCATGATAATTCATCTCCTTAGGAACCTGGATAAGGTTTGGTACACAGTACACTAAAGAGATCAACTATCATGATGTCCTCCCATTCCTCCACCCCCTTCTCTACTGCCCCCTCATCGTCTACCCAGCAAGCACAACAAGAAGCAGCCAGACTTGCAAAGGTTCTTAACAATGCCTATTGTTCCCCCATCATTGGATATCTCCCGTCGTAGCCCAATTTCGGTGCAATATCTACCGGCAAATCTGTTGATGCTCTGCACAAGGCCCTATCACTAGATTCCCTTATGAATATCCTGCCAAAGATCACCTAGGTTTTGAGCTCTTTGGTGGACCTAACAAATGCCTAGAGCCATACCATCGCCAACCTCACCGAAGGTTACAATACCTAACATGATCACATTGCTGCCCTCAACGAAAACCTAAGTGAGCTCAGGCAAACTTTGCGATCCAAAACCTCCAACAACACTCTTGAGGAATCCCTCAAGAAAATCAAAAAAGTGACCAAGGAGACCTATAAGAAGGTCAACAAGATCGCAAAACTGAACGTCACCCCTACTGTACCAGCTGCGAGCACAACAAAACCCCCGCAACCACCACCCGAGGTAACTTGGGCACAGGTGGTCTCAAAACACAACAAGAAAGCTGCAGCCCTAGTACCCCCCCTCCCTGCATAATCTAGCAACTGATGCCATCCCACAAAGTGTGACTGTGAAATTATTATCACTACTACTTCTGAGATCAGCACCTTCGACCCTATTAAGCTTAGGGACACCGTTAATGACACCTTAGTGTCATCAAAGGCCCTAGCAATTCTCCGCATCTCTGCTGTTCAAAAGAACAACTAACGCTCAATTATCCTTACCACTATCAAAGATGTTACTGCCTCAGCAGTACTGGTATATCGCAACAAAATCGAGGCTACTATCAAGGAATAGTTCCCGACAGCCTCCATCTGAAAGAACTAGAGGTGGAAGAAGTACTTGCTACACAATGTCCCCTACTCCTACACTGATGCAATCATAGAAGCCAATATGTTCAGTAGGGAAATTGAGCACTTCAACAAAGGCATCACCCTCGTACAGACCCTCCAGTGGCTCCTCCGCGAAAGTGACTAGACTGGCAAACATGCATCCTCTCTGGTCATTATGGTCATTGATGATAATAATGAAAAACATATCCTCTAAGGGCTTACAATTCTTATATGCAAGCAAAGAGTTGAGAAATACATCCCTTTCAATTCTGCAATACGCTGTACCAATTGCCAGGAGTTCGGTCACCACCAAGCCCGATGCTGAAACCCCCCACGATGTACCATGTGCACCACCGCACATCACACTTCGAAGTACACATGCGGACACGATGAATGCACAAAGGTTGGAAGGCTCTGCAATGACACGGTCCTTACGTATGCCAACTGCAAAGGAAAGGACACCGCTTTGAACCCCTCATGCCTAGCTTTCATCCAAGCAAAAGTACTAGCTGCGGCCTAGAAAGAGGAGGCAGTTACTATCACTATGGGTGGCATATGATTTATTTTACCTTTGTTTTGATTTTTCCTTTAGCTTAAAAGGTTCAGGCAGTTTGCGGAGGATTTCCATTTCTTTTCTCCTTTTTCCACTTTGCTTTATTTTCATTCTCTTTTTCTTCATAAGAGTCTGGTAGCTAGTTGTTGTAAGGTTCCCCTCGCTATAAACATTGGATGGGAAGGCTATCTTGCGGGACCATTTGTGGTGCATATTTTACTGTATTAGTACGACATCATGTACTTATTTATTAGTCTCTTTTCCTTTGTTCTTTTCTATTGGAGGTGAAACAGGTGACACGCCAAAGTCACGGACTGCATACGGACGACCTAGGTAGCTATAGAAGAAGTAGAGTAGTTACTGAACAGAATTGAATTATCATCATCTTTTACACCCCTGTATAGAATATCAAAACTAGAACTCAAGGCCCTATATGAATATATCAATGAGATACTAGTAAAGGGTTTTATCCACCTATCATTATTACCTACTTGTACCCCTATCCAGTTTATTAAGAAAAATGATAGCTCTTGAATACTGTATATTAACTATGGTAGCCTGAAAAATGTGACTGTCAAGAATCAATACCCCCTGTACCTGTTTAAAGAAACCTAGCAAAACTCTAAGAAACTTGACACCAAGTATGTGGGCCTCTTTAGAATTATCACCAAAGTATGCTGGAGAGCATACAAGTTAAAGCTCCCTTTCACCTAGAAAATCTATCCCATCTTCCATATTACATAGTTGGAACTATACTAGACCTTGGGACAATACCCTAAGGAGGTACCTGTAACTCCTCAAGACATTAATAGAACACCAGCCTACTATATGAAGCAAACTACCAAGGTTATTTCTAATAGGAAGTGAAAGTGTCTTGAGTACTATATACTCTAGGAAGGATACTCAGAAGTAGAGGCATCATGGGAACCACTAGAGAACTTACTAGTCAATGGGGAACCTATCAATCAGCTGGTTGATTTTCAAACCAAGAACCCAACTGCTGAAGTACAAGTAAAATGGCCTGATAAGGCTCCACCCTATAAGTGAAGGAGAGAAGGTTAAGTAAGTATAATTACTCCCCTACTCATTATCACCTAAAACTGGTAAGAAAAACTAGAGGGTGCATGGATAGATATTCCAGTGATAACATCAGTATAGAAGCAGACTACTCCTTTTTACTGACTTGTCTCATACCTCTTGAGATATTAAGGGGACTTGAACTAGCAGACTGGCTAATGTCTTATGTACAATAGGGATATTGTACCTTAGAAGGGGTGTAGTATTACAGTTCCAAGGTACTACAGACTTACACAATGATAGACTACTACATAGAATATAACCAGTAAGTGTTACACCCATCACTGATACTAGGCCTTGCCCATCAAGTATGGCTCTACCTTATTAGAATTACATGTAATACCTCTGGTATACCACTATAAAGTGACAATCTGTGGTTAAGCAATATCCATATGACCCCACATGATCAGAACATATGCATATCATGTAAGAACTTATTCACCCTTGTAGAATAGGCAGCGTAACTGATGAAGCTAGTTATCATAAGGGGACATGATACATCAGAGCTTATGGTGATCTATTGCTCATATGATGCTAATTATTACCTGTACAAGATCTGGACTCTTCTAGGCTATGCAAGAATGAGGATTACTGATTAGATATTTATCATATATAATCTGTCAGGTTCTATTCCTTCTATCTCCTTTGTCATCTATGAGTCATTTCTTTAGGTTAGAAAAGTACTATAGATATGAGGCATGTTTAGATATTATTTGTCTTTTCCTTCTTCCTTCTTTAGCTTCAAGACTACTTTCAAGTCTTAGGAATATATTTACTTCTGCATTTTTAATTTTATCTTTACCATTGTATCTCCATTTAGATATAGGAAAGATCTTGTTCAGTTGAGAAAAATAAGTTGAGATATCTTAGTCCACTCAGTAATACTTATAGCTTCATACCTGTGAGGTCTTTACCTAGCTTTTTCTACATTAGCAGATATGCACCATTAACACCTTAACTCCTCTAATACATTATCCAATAATTTATTTCCCTTTTTTAATTTTACATCTGATTTCCCCATAATATATCACTTGAGATTATGCTCTATTAGTCACTATTATATAGATAGGTCAGGTACATGTAATTAAGAGCAAGGTTATAGTCATATACATAGGAGCAATACTTACTAAGCACTATCAAGATAACCTTCATATAGCCCTATAATACATCACTAGTATTGATGCTCCCTAGGTCACTATTATATATATAGGTTAGGTACACTAAATTAAGAGTAAGGCTAGAGTCACATGTATAGGAGCGATATTGGCTAAGTACTATAAGGGTAACCTTCATACAGCTATTAAGGTTATTGGTCACATTTACTTACATAGACTCACCAGTAATTATAGAACTATACATTATTGGGGAAAGCTTGCTCATGCTACCAAACCTGTGACTGATCAGGAAATCATGGTATTAAGGTATGGCAGAAGCAAGATATGAACCTATAATATTACACATTACTGTACAATGACACTAGGATAGCTATACTACTAGACTATCCTTGCCCCCTATAATACATCAATTATTTTAATGCTCATTCAGTTACTATTGTATAGATAGGTCAGGTATACTTAATTAAAAGGATATACCTCTCCCTCAGTTCACTATTATATAGGTAGGGTATGTACACAAACTTAATTGGAAAGACATAACTATATACATAGGAGCAATCTCACTAAGTGCTATTAGAGTAACCCTTTTATACAGCTATTAAGGTGTAAAGGACAACTCCTTCAGTGATACAACTGAATCTTAGTCTGTATCAGGGTTAGGGGTAAATGAGGATAGAAGAAGACATACAACTCTTTCTATGACTCTAAGAGGTATACATAGAGCAGGACCATGATATGCTAAAGGTTTGTAGGAATAACTCTTTATTCCTATGGTGTATACTTAAGATATTGTGTAAAGAAGAAAGAAAGGAATATAAAACTGGAGGAACTTCTCCTTCTTTTATACTAACTGCTAAGAGCACTGCTATTACAGTTCCACAGTACCATGGACTTGCGCAATAATAGACTAGTACCTAGAATACACCCAGTAAGTGTTACACCCATCACAGCTACCAGGCTCTGACTGTCTCGTAGAGGCTCTGCCTTATTGGTCTTACATGTAACACCTCTGGTGACTCATTATGCGAGTGATGAGCTGTGATACTATATATAAGTAAAACATGTGATTAGAATATCAGCATGTCACGGCGGGACTTAGTCACCGCAGCGGAATGGGCTGCCTGACTGATCAAGCCAGTCATCATGAGAGGACATGACATGTTAGAGGTCATGGCGATCTATTACTCATATATCACTAATCTTTACCCGTCTAGGAAACGGACTCTTCTAGGCTATGCAAGATTAGAGATTAGTGATCGAGATATTTGTCATAGATGATCTGTTAGGTTCTACTTCCTTCTATTTCCTTAGTCATCTATGAGTCATGTCTTAGGTTGGAATTGGTATATAAATGCAGGCTGTTGGAGACTCCTTTATCCAGGCTTCTTCGCACCTTCAAACTACCCCCTACATTTTAGTTCTCAGCTATTAGTATCTATATCGCATCGTCAAACGTCGCAAAATGCCGCCGCGGCGCCCACAGT